>CAUYON010019557.1:0-16646 GCA_963573935.1 Arctocebus calabarensis | reverse complement strand
GGGGGGATGCAAGGGAGCTGAGGCTTCCCCTCTTGATCCACTAATTCTCTTGGAAGATATGCTATGAGAGGTGGTCGCAAATTTTTCTTTCTTTTTTTTTTTTTTTGAGACAGAGCCTCAAGCTGTTACCTTGGATAGAGTTCTGTAGCATCACAGCTCACAGCAACCTCCAATTCCTGGGCTCAAGCGAGTCTCTTGCCTCCTCCTCCCAAGTAGCTGGGACTACAGGCGCCCGCCACAACGCCTGGCCATTTTTCGGTTGCAGCCGTCATTGTTGTTTGGCAGGCCGGGCTGGACTCGAACCCGCCAGCTCAGGTGTACGTGACTGGCGCCTTAGCCCGGTGAGCCACAGGCGCCGAGCCGCAAATTTTTCTTTCAAGTTAATTTTGTTCAAGTTTCCTAAGGCCTCCAGTCTGGTTCTGCTAATTCTGTAAGAGATGGTGCCTGAGAGCGTCAAGTCTGGATGTCCACCACTCAGATTTAAACCCTTGCTCTACCACTTCCTAGCACTGCCTCAGTTTCCTTTCCTGTAAAATGGAAACATCACAGAGACCCCATCACATGGCCTTATTGTGAAAATTGTGCCAAACAGCTGGGCAGGTTCCTGGAGCCTAAGAAGGGCTATGTACTTGTTACCCTGTGGTAACAAAGCTGCAGAAGTAGCCCAGGCTATGAGATTCTGAGCCGTGTGGGCACGTAGCCATGACCCACCACAGCAGGGCCTTCCAGCTCCTAGAAGACAAAATATTCCCATGGGAAATCCCCTTAGCACTTGGCATGGACATGCCTAAGAAGTTGGGAAGTGCTGGGCAGTGGGTATAAGCGGCCAACTTCACTGCCTCTGCAAGGGCAGTGCCCCAATTTCATTTGAGTGTCTACCCTCGTTGTCCTCAGGGAGAAGTGGCCCCACTTCTGGGGGTGACTCCAGGTTGGGTCCTTTAACTGGAGAAGTGAGGCCCTTCTCTGTGCTATAGTGATGGTCGAGATGGCAGGGTTGATGGGCAGGGCCCTATTTGTTTTAATTATTATTGTAATAAAAAATACATGACAAAATCTGCAATATTAATTTTATTTTTTTTTTTTGAGACAGAGTCTCAAGCTGTTGCCCTGGTTAGTGTACTGTGGCATCACAGCTCACAGCAACCTCAAAGTCTTGGGCTTAAGCGATTCTCTTGCCTCCCAAGTAGCAGGTGCCTGCCACAACGCCCAGCTATTTTTTTGTTGTTGCAGTTGTCACTGCTGTTTTAGCTGGCCCAGACTGGGTTCGAACCCACCAACCTTGGTGTATGTGGCTGGCACCCTACCCACTGAGCTATGGGCGCCACCTGCAATATTAGTTTTTGTTTTTTTTTTTGGCCGGGACTGGGTTTGAACCCGCCATCTCCGGCATATGGGGCTGGAGCCCTACTCCTTGACCCACAGGCACCACCCTGCAATATTAATTTTTAAGTCTCTGGTTCAGTATTGTTAAGTATGCTCACATATTCTGCAACTGTTACCCCTCTGTCTACAGAGCTTTGTCCTCTTCCCAAACTGAAACTCTGCCCCACTGAAATACTAACTCCCAATCCCTCTCCAGCCCCTGGTACCACCATTCTGTTTCTGTCTCTGTGAATCTGATGACTCTAGGGACCTCCTATGAGTGAAATCACACAGGATGTGTCCTGTGTCTGGTTTCTCTCACTGAGCAAAATGCTGTGTTGATCCATTCTGTCCTTGATAGACATGTGAGTTCTTGCTATTATATCATGAAACATGTTGCCATGAACATTACTGTACAAATATACATTTGAATTCCCACCTTCAATTCTTTTGCATATTCACTTAGTTGTGGAATTGCTGGATCCTATGGTAATTTCATATTTAACTTTTTGAGGAACTGCCAGACTGTTTTCTTTTCTTTTCTTTTCTTTCTTTCTTTTTTTTTTTTTTTGAGACCAAGTCTCACTATGTCGCCCTCAATAGAGTGCAGTGGTGTCAGAGCGCACAGCAACCTCCAACTCTTGGGCTTAAGCGATTATCTTGCCTCAGCCTCCCAAGTAGCTGGGACTACAGGCTCCCGCCACAATGTCCAGCTTTTTTTTTTTTTTTAAGATAGCCTTGCCGAAACAAGGCCTCAAAAAATTGGTCTAAGACTCAGAGTTGTTCCTCTCCACGGAAATCTTTAGTAAAAGGCAAAAGATTTATACGATCTGAAGAGAAACCAGAGTATGTCCAGCTATTTTTTGGTTGTAGTTGTCATTGTTGTTTGGCAGGCCTGGGCTGGATTCAAATCCGCCAGCTCCAGGGTATGTGGCTGGCACCTTAGCCAATGAGCTACAGGCACTGAGCCTGCCAGACCGTTTTCCACAGTGGCTGTACCACCTTACATTCCCACCAGCAATGGGGTGCTCCATCTTCTCCACATCCTTGCCAACAGTTGTTATTTTCTTTTTCTTTTTAAAAATAATAATTGTTCTTGGCCAAGTTTGGCCAAGTACTCACACCTATAATCCTAGCACTCTGGGAGGCTGAGGCAGGTGGATTGCTTGAGCTTAGGAGTTGCAGACCAGCCTGGTAAGAGCAAGAACTTGTCTCTACTCAAAATAGAAAACTTAGTGGGGCATCATGACATGTATGTGTAGTCCCAGCTACTTAGGAGGCTGAGGCAAGAGGATCGCTTGAGCCAAAGAGTTTGAGGCTGCTGTCAGCTATGATGCTATGGTACTCTACCCAAGGGCTTCAGAGTAAGACTCTCTCAAAGAAAAAAAAAAAAAGGCTCCGCGCCTGTGGCTCAAGTGGCTAAGGTGCCAGCCACACACACCTGAGCTGGCAGGTTCAAATCCAGCCCCGGCCCACCAAACAACGACGGCTGCAACGAAAAAAAATGGCTGGGCATTGTGGCAGGCACCTGTAGTCCCAGCTACTTGGGAGGCAGAGGCATGAGAATCGCTGGAACCCAGGAGTTGGAGGTTGTTGTGAGCTGTGATGCTACAGCACTCTACCCAGGACAACAGCTTAAGGCTCTGTCTCAAAACAAAACAAACAAAAAAAACCATGCCAGCAGATGTGAAGTGGCATCTCATTGTGCTGACTCTTTCCCATCTTATGCTAGTGAGATTTGGGGACTATTTGTTTCTGCCCTGCACTCCGGTCTATCCTGAGTATAAACACAGCGTGAGAAAATCTATCTGCCCATCCTCACAAGTAACTGTTCACATGCAAATGAAAACAAAGAGAATTCCCAAACATTTTTTTTTTGTGTGTGTGGAGACAGAGTCTCACTCTATCGCACTCGGTAGAGTGCTGTAGAGTCACAGCTCACAGCAACCTTCAGCTCTTGGGCTCAAGCAATTCTCTTGCCTCAGCCTCCCAAGTAGCTGGGACTACAGGCGCCCGCCACAGCGCTCGGCTAATTTTTGATGCAGTTCGGCCGGGGCCAGGTTTGAACCTGCAGCCCTCGGTATATGGGGTCGGCGCCCTACTCGCTGAGCCACAGGCGCCACCCTCCCAAACATTTTTTTTTAATGATAATACTTTTTATGGGTAGGGTGGCTCAAAGGAGTAGGGCGCTGGCCCCATATGCCAGAGGTGGTGAGTTCAAACCTAGCCCCGGCCAAAAACTGCAAAAAAAACCCCAAAAAACAACTTGTGGGTAAAAATAATCTGCTGCTGGTAGAAGAGTAACGTGTTGCAAAATTTCTAGAAGATACTTACCTAGTTATTTCTTTGACCTAGGAATTCCACTTCTAGGAATTGATCCTAAGAAAATTCTCCTAAGGACAAATATATACCAAGAAGCCAATGAGCCATTAGTAAAATAACTACAAAACTGGGGAAACATTTAATTAAAAAAAAAGGAAGAAAGAAACTGGAAACATCCAGAATGTCCCACATGGCTGAGTACTTAAATAAATTTTAGTATTCCAAATAGAATAGAAAATGGAATGTTCTATAGGCAATAAAAATGATTATTAAGATGAAATTTATATAATAGACAAAAGGTGAAAATAATCCAGCTATACATCAACAGATGAGTGAATAAACACAAAGAGGACCATCCCCACACTGGGATGTTACTCAGCCTTGAAAAGGAAGGAGGCCCCGACACAGGCTGCAGCGTGGATGGACCTTGAGGACATCGTCTCAGTCAGTGAGAGAAGCAGACACAGAAGGACATTCCATTTATGTGAAATGTCCAGAACAGGCAGATCCACAGAGATGGGAAGTAGATTCCTGGGTGCCAGGGGCTGGGGAGGGGCTAGGCAGGACTTCTGACAGGGATAAGAATTCTTTCTGAGGTGATGAAAAGGTTCTAAAATTAATTGTGGTGATGGTTGCACAACCCTGTGAATATACTAAAAGTGACCAATTGTTGGCTTGGCGCTTGTGGCTCAAGTGGCTAGGGCGCCAGCCACGTACACCTAAGCTGACGGGTTCGAATCCAGCCCGGGCTCACCAAACAATAATGACGGCTGCAACCAAAAAATGGCCGGGCGTTGTGGCGGTGCCTGTAGTCCCAGCTACTTGGGAGGTAGAGACAGGAGACTCGCTGGAGCCCAGGAATTGGAAGTTGATATGAGCTGTGATGCCATAGCACTCTAACCAGGATGACTGCTTGAGGCTCTGTCTAAAAAAAAAAAAAAAAAAGTGACCAATTGTAAACTTTAAAAGGGTATATCATGCTTGTAATCGTAGTACTTGGGAGACCCAAGTGGGTGGATTGTCTGAGCTAACAGGTTCCACATCAGCCTGAGATAGAGCAAGATCTTGTCTCTAAAAATAGTTGGGTGTTGTGGTGGGCGCCTGTAGTCCCAGCTACTTGAGAAGCTGAGGCAAGAGAATAGCTTAAGACCAAGAGTGGGAGGTTGCTGTGAGCTGTGACTCCAAGGCACTCTACTGAGGGCGACATAGTAAGAGTGTCTCAAAAAATAAATAAAGAAATAAAATATGGGGCAGTGCCTGTGGCTCAGTGAGTAGGGCACCAGCCCCATATACTGAGGGTGGTGGGTTCAAACCCGGCCCTGGACAAACAGCAACTAAAAAAATAGCTGGGTGTTGTGGCAGCAACCTGTGGTCGCAGCTACTCGGGAGGCTGAGGCAAGAGAATCGCCTAAGTCCAACAGCTGGAGGTTGCTGTGAGCTATAACGTCACAGCACTCTACTGAGGGTGAGAAAGTGAGACTCTGTCTCTAAAAAAAAAAAAAAAAAAAAAAAATGGAAGAAAAGAAAAGAAATAAAATACATATTATTGGGTCCAGGTAGAAAATGGCAGCAGCTGCATTCAGGCTTTCTGGGCTGTTGGGTCCGGCCTGTCCACAGCTGGAGTGGCCGGTGTCAAGTTGCGATCACAGCGAGGAAGGCTCAGCTCACATGTGGAGGGCCCTCACCTTCCTCATCGCGCTTCCTGGTGTGGGAATGAGCATGTTGAATGTTTTCTTTTTTTTTTTTTCCTGAGACAGAGCCTTTTTGGTTGCAGCCATCATTGTTGTTTGGCGGTCCGGGCTGGATTCGAACCTGCCAGCTCAGGTGTACATGGCTGGCGCCTTAGCCACAGGCGCTGAGCCTATATACATTTTTAATATAATACAATTTATTAAACAAATACATATATTTCACCGTATGTAATTTCATAGCATTTATTAGTCAGTATTTTTTGTTTCATCTTAGTTTATTTATTTAAGCCATTTCCTACCACAAGCAAAGAGATGGAAGACTGGTAATCATATGGTAAAAGAAGGTGAGCTTAAGTCCCCGTACACTTTTCTCTGGTCCATGTGCAGAGTAACGGTCCAAACCGATGCTATGGTCCCCAATGCCTGGGTAGTGGTCTAGGTTCTCTTTATTCATCTTCATAGCCAGGTGGAAGCGGATTGACATGAGGGTAGTGGAATAGAGTATGGTTACCATCTCCCCAGGGAAAGGGCTTGGTCCTGATGTGAAGATGGGGGTAGGGGATGAACTCAGGTCTCTTGTGTTCTCCGTGGTGCGATTTCAAGAAAACATTCGGCAGCTTGGCGCCTGTGGCTCAACGGGCTAAGGCACCAGCCACGTACAGCTGAGCTGGTGGGTTCGAATCCAGCCCGGACCCACCAAATAACAATGACGCTGCAACCAAAAAATGGCTGGGCGTTGTGGCGCCCCAGCTACTTAGGAAGTGGAGGCAGGAAACTCACTTGAGCCCAGGAATTGGAGGTTGCTGTGAGCTGTGATGCCACAGCACTCTCTCCAGGGTGACAGCTTGAGGCTCTGTCTCAATAAAATAAAATAAAATAAAATAAAATACTGGGCTCGGGCTCAGCGCCTGTGGCTCAGCAGGCTAAGGCGCCAACCATGTAAACCTGAGCTGGCGGGTTCGAATCCAGCCTGGGCCCACCAACCAACAATGACGGCTGCAACCAAGAAATGGCCGGGCATTGTGGCAGGCGCCTGTAGTCCCAGCTACTTGGGAGGCAGAGGCCAGGAGACTCGCTTGAGCCCAGGAATTGGAGGTTGCTGTGAGCTGTGATGCCATGGCACTATACCCAGGGCGACAGCTTGAGGCTCTGTCTCAAAAAAAAAAAAAAAAAAAAATACTGAGCTTAGCGCCCATAGCTCATTGGTTAGGGTGCTGGCCACATACACTGGGGCTGGCAGATTCAAACCCAGCCCGGACCTGCTAAACAACGACTACTACTACCACCACAACAACAAAATAGCCAGGCATTGTGGCAGGTGTGTGTAATCCCAGCTTCTTGGGAGGCTGAGGCAAGAGAATTGCTTAAACCCAAGAGTTTGAGGTTGCTATGAGCTATGACGCCATAGCACTCTACCCAGGGTGACACAGTGAGACTGTCTCAAGATAAATGAACAAATAAATGTAAAATAAAATAACAAAGGGGGTGGATGATGAGAAATTACTTCGCACAATGTACATTATTTGGGTGATACTCTAAAAGCCCAGACTAGACCACTATGCATACATT
This sequence comes from Arctocebus calabarensis, assembly GCA_963573935.1. Taxonomy (NCBI): domain Eukaryota; kingdom Metazoa; phylum Chordata; class Mammalia; order Primates; family Lorisidae; genus Arctocebus; species Arctocebus calabarensis. The sequence continues at coordinate 9,702 of CAUYON010019557.1, read as the reverse complement.
TATATGCATACATTGTTTCATACATTTATATACATTTAGAAAAAACAAAATAATAGGCAAATGTAATGAAATAGCAAAAGTTTAGTGAGGAGCCTAAAAATAATAGATATAAGTAAAATGAAGTGAGAAACCACTACCTGCCTGAGATAAGCCCGTTCATCTAGGTTCAGGCTTCCGACCGAGGCTTTTGCAGGTGTGTTTGCACAAGCTGTCATTTGGCTGCAGAACCATCCTGGGTCTTGGGATCTATCACCCATCAGCAGATGCCTCTGTGAATATGTGGTCAAATTCTGGCCGTTGAAGCCTCCAGTGGGCCTGATTTCATCTCCGGCTGCTTGATGCATATTAAAAATGGTTGATTCTGGCTCGGCGCCTGTGGCTCAACGGGCTAAGGTGCCAGCCATGTACCTGAGCTGGCGGGTTCAAATCCAGCCTGGGCCCGCCAAACAACAATGACAGCTGCAACCAAAAAATGGCTGGGCGCCTGTAGTCCCAGCTACTTGGGAGATGGAGGCAGGAGACTTGCTTGAGCTCAGGAATTGGAGGTTGCTGTGAGCTGTGATGCCACAGCAATCTCTCCAGGGTGACAGCTTGAGGCTCTGTCTCAAAAAAATAAAAAAAAATAAAAAAAATAAAACTGATTGATTCTTGTTTGTTTCTTTTTTTTTTTTTTTTGCAGTTTTTGGCCGGGGCTGGGTTTGAACTCACCACCTCTGGCATATGGGACCAGTGCCCCACTCCCTTGGGCCACAGGTGCCGCCCTTGTTTGCTTCTTTTATTTCACACTGTTTGCTCAAAGGAGTTCCAAAGGTCTTCTGACTTTTTGTTTTAGAGACTCAAGACCAGCAGACAAAGAGATAGAGGCAGGCTTGAAAATGATGCCAAGCAGAGTATTTTTTTTTTTTTTTTTTTTGTAATTAGTTAAAAGCTTTTTTTCCCTAGAGACTGAATCTTTTTTCTTTTTTTTGAGAGACAGAGTCTCACTTTATCACCCTTGGTTGAGTGCCGTGGCGTCACACAGCTCACAACAACCTCCAACTCCTGGGCTTAGGAGATTCTCTTGCCTCAGCGTCCTGAGTAGCTGGGACTACAGGCACCTGCCACAATGCCCGGCTATTTTTCTGTTTTGTAGTTTGTCTGAGGCTGGGTTTGAACCCACCCACCTTTAGTATATGGGGCCGGCGCCCTACTCTATGAGCCACAGGTGCCGCCCCTAGAGACTGGATCTTGCTATGTTGCCCAAGCTGGTCTCAAACTCCTGGCCTCAAGCAATCCTTTTGCTTCAGCCTCCCAAACTACTAGATTATAGACATGAGCCAACAAATCACCACAGATTTAGTACCTTAAAACAACTTAAATTTATTCTCACAGTTCTGTATTTCAGAGGGGTAAATTGGGCCTCACTAGGTTAACATCATGGCCTGGTAGGGTAGGTCCCTAAGGGATCCAGGGGAGAATATGTCTCTCATCTTTTCCAGAGTCTAGAGGCCACTTGCATTCCTTTGCTGGGGGCCCCTTCCTCTACCTTCAGAACCAGCAGCACAGCATTTTCTAGTTTTTCTCTGCCTCTGATACTCCTGCCTCCTTGTATGAAGACCCTATAGTGATGGCCCCCTGAGTCATCCAGGATGACCTTCCATTTCAGGGTCTTCAATTTAGTCCCAACTGTGAAGTCTCTCTCTCTCTCTCTTTTTTTTTTTTTTTTGCAGTTTTGAGCTTGAACCCATCCCCCAACCCCCACTCCTGGTATATGGGGCCAGTGCCCTACTCCTTGAGCCACAGGCGCCACCCTACTGTGAAGTCTCTTTTGCCATGTAGGTGACATAGCCTCAGGTTTCAGGGATTAGGACAGGGACATTTTTGTGGGCTGTTGCTCTGCCAATCATACCCCAGAAATCCTTTTATTAAAGAGAGACTCTTTGTCCCCTGCCCCACACAGCACCCTCTGTCTTGACATCTTGATTTCAGAAGGAGACCAAGACATGGGTCTTTCATCCTTGATCCCCATCTGTTGTGGCAGTTCAACTAATACCACCTCTAGCAAGCCCTTCCTGATAAGCCTCTTTCCTGCCTGCTATCTGATTGCCTCTCACCGTAACTGATTTCTCTGTGGGTCTCCAGCAAGAGTTTGCTGATCCTGAGTGTTTATCCAATGGGGCCTGATGAGTTTGGAAGCTTCCCCTTCAAATAATCTCACAGCGTTTGAAGGCAGCTCCTGGGTTAGATGCAGAGAGGAGGTGAGCTGCTGCAGTGGGAGCAGACAAGGTTCCCCTAGACTTGGCTGGTCTGGAAGCTCTCATGCACTCCCCCCCCCCCCACTCCATTCCTTTAGGAAACTCTTTCCCTAAGTGACCAGAAGTCCTCAGCTGGGGACTATTCTGTCTCCAGAGGATGCTGGGCAATGTCTGGGAACATCGATGATAGTTAAGACTGAGGGAACCTCCCAGAATGGAGTGTATGGGGACAGGGATGTTGCTCAGCACCCTGCAGGGCCCAGGATGGCCCCAACCCAGAGAATGATCCAGGCCTGAATTTTTTTTTGTAGAGATGGTTGTCTAACTCTGGCTCAGGCTGGTCTCCAACTCCTGAGCTCAGGGCAATCCACCTGCCTCGTCCTCCCAGAGTGCTGGAATTACAGGGGTGAGCCACTGCACCCAGCCCCAGGACTGAATGTTGACAGTGGGAATTAATTTCTGCATCAACACCCACATAGTGAATGCTCAATAACCTAGATGTGATAGCCAGCCTCTGGATGTTGTAAGAAATCTTGAACAAGTTCTGGATCTGGCTCCAGGGTTTATGGTCTGTGGGGGTGGCAAGAGGCAGAGAGAAATGTGTCTCATCAGGGTCCTCCCACTTGCCTGTGCCCCTGCTGCCCCTCTGTGTGACAGGAAAGTGCCCCACATTCCTGTCCAGAGCTGAGATCCCTCAGGAGCCCTGAGACTCCCTCAGTGATTTCCCTGGACACAGCTCCTGACCCTACACACCTCTCTCTCTGGCTGCTCTGGTTTGTTTTTTTTACCAGGAAGCTCCTTTTTTTTTTATTTCCACCCACAACAATTCCCAAGTAAAGCCCCGCTTGGCAGCAACTGCAGAGCCTGCTAGTGCAGACGGGCCTTCCCCGCCCAAAGTCTTGGACTCCAGGCTTCCATGGGTTCCATGTGGCTTACAAAGGCCTGAATGTGGCCCAGATTTCCTCCCTGAAGATGAGTACAGCAGTGGAGAAGCTCTGAGACACTTCACTAGACCAGGCTGTGCACCAGCTCATGGCACCCCCCCTGTGCTGGGGGTCAAGTTGTGACTTCTGCCACTTTCTGGCTTGAGTTTTTCGGGGTAAACACAGTGTGACCTAGTGACCAAAAGTCAACCATCGGCAGCTCCAAATTCCAGACACTCAGGTCTCCAATCAAGCCCCGGGGAGCTACCAGAAGGTGAAAAAACAGATTATAAAATCTGGAGGTGTTTGTAGCCTAAAGAAACAGGCCTGAATAATAACAAAGATATGAATCCTCCTGCCGAGGAAGACACTCGAATCCTCCCCAACGGGGCCTGGGGAAAGTGGGTCCTCCCAACAAAAGCATGTAATCTCAGTGGCAAAATGTAAAACAATTATAAAGTTCACTAAAAGGCCAGGAGATGTGGCTCAAGCCTGTAATCCTAGCAATCTGGGAAGTGGAAGTGGATGGATTGCCTGAGGTCAGGAATTTGAGATCAGCCTGAGAAGAACCATCTCTACAAATAGAAAAATTAGCAAGGCGTTGTGGAGTGCACCTGTAGTCCCAGCTACTTGGGAGGTTGAGACAAGAGGATCACTTGGGCCCAAGAGTTTGAGATTGCTGATAGCTATGATGTCATGGCACTCAACCCCAGGGTAACTGAGACTGTTTCAAAAAACAAATAAAGGGTGGCGCCAGTGGCTCAGTGGGCTAGGGCCACAGGCCCCATGTACCGAGGGTGGAGGGTTCAAACCCTGCCCCAGCCAAACTGCAACCAAAAAAACAAAACAAAACAAAACAAAAACACAAATAAAGTTCACTAGGGTGGTGCCTGTGGCTCAAAGCCCAGCCCCAGCCCCCTTTGCCGGAGGTGGCAGGTTCAAACCCAACCCTGACCAAAAACTGCAAAAAACAAAAACAAAGTTCACTAAAAATCCACTTGATTTGTGTGTGTGTGTGAGAGAGAGAGACAGTGTCTTACTATGTTGTCCTCAGTAGAGTACTTGGCATCACAGCTCACAGCAACCACAAACTCTGGGGCTTGAGTGATTCTCTTGCCTCAGCCTCCCAAGTAGCTGGGACTACAGGTACACACCACAATGCCCGGCTATTTTTTTGGTTGCAGTTGTCATTGCTGTTTAGCAGGCCTGGGTCAGGCTCAAACTCGCCGGCCTCGGTGTATGCAGCTAGTGCCCTATTCACTGAGCTTCAGACACCAAACCAACCCATTTGATTTTTGTTATCACCATGAGCTGCCATCCAGAAGATATTCTTTCCCTGGAAAAATTATTTTGATGGCCTAAAATGTGTACTTGCTACAGCTTGTTTTATTTTTTCATTTTTGCAGTTTCTGGCCAGGGCTGGGTTTGAACCTGCCACCTCCAGCATATGGGCCTGGTGCCCTACTTCTTTGAGTCACAGGCCCTGCCCGCCCAGCCATTTTTTTTGTTGCAGTTGTCATTGTTGATCTCAGCTGGCCCCTGGCTGGGTTTGAACCACTAGCCTTGGAGTATGTGGCCAGCATCCTATCCACTGAGCCACCGGCACTGCCCTGCAAGGAGTCTTTTTGCTCGGAATGAGCAAAATTTAATCCATAGAATGAAATATGAACTATTTTATTGACTGTAATTTCAAGGTGGAATATTTTTGTTCTATAAATCCAAATTTTATTATTTGTACACACAAAATAAGTACCTTCTGGGTTTTTTCTTTTGCAGTTTTTGGCTGGGGCTGGGTTTGAACCTGACACCTCTGGCATATGGGGTCAGCGCCCTACTCACTGAGCCACAGGCATTGCCCCATACCTTCTGTTTTTAACTGTGGAGAGTTGTATCTTTGCTTATTAAATGCAAATTCTACTTCATACATGAAGTATTTCTTTTTATTTACTCAGGAGGTAAAGTATCTTTGCTTGATAAGTTCAAATTTTAGTTTGCACCCAAAATAGTTTATCGAATATAACTGCAAAAGGAATATTTTTATTGGCAGATCCAAATTTCAGTTCACATGTGAATTGTGTTTCCGAATTTTAACTCCCAGGAGTAAAGTTTTGTTGCTGCCCAGAGGGGCAAATTTAAGTGCACACAGGAAAAGTCTTTCTGACTTAATCTGCAAGGAGCAAAATGTTATGTTTAAATTGTAAATTTGGATAGTATCTTTTTTGAGAAAAAAAAAGTCTCACTATGTTGCTCTTGGTACAGTTTTGTAGAGTTGTAGCTCACAGCAACCTCAAATCGCTCAAACAATTCTCTTGCCTCAGCCTCCTAAGTAGCTGGAACTACAGGTGCCCACCACAGATCCAGCGGTCTGGATCTGGCTCAGGGTGGTCTCGAACCTGTGAGCTGAAGCAATCCACCTGCCTCGGCCTCCCAAGAGTGTTTGGATTACAGACATGAGCCACCGTGCTGGCCCCAAAAGCTGGCTGGTATCTTTAACATTTAAAGTTCTCTTTATAAAACAAATGTATGCTGTGGGTTTCTCCCCTTTTAAAAAAATTGTTTTTCTTACTAGCCCTCTCTCAGGAAAAAAGATAAGCTGTTTTATAACTGAAAGACCAGGCTCGGCACCTGTAGCACTGTGGCTTCGGCGCTGGCCAGTTAAACAACGACAACTGCAACAACAACAACAAAAAGTAGCCGGGCGTTGTGGCGGGCGCCTGTAGTCCCAGCTACTCGAGAGGCCGAGGCAAGAGAATCGCTTAAGCCCAGGAGCTGGAGGTTGCTGTGAACAGTGACGCCATGGCACTCTACCGAGGGCATCGTAGTGAGACTGTCTCCAAAAAAACAAAAATTGAGAGAACAAGTCAACAAAACTATAATTACTATCGATTGTGACAAGGTTATTGCAGAAAATAATTTTCTCCTATGGGTGGATGGGCGATGTGGGACCCCCACCATGCCTTTGTTGCCCCAAATTCCTCTAGGAGAAGGCCCTGCGGGGTGAAAAGACCTTTAGCGAAGGGAATGGGAACAATGACAGACACTAGGCCACCGCGAGGAGCCCCCCCCTACAATAACAGGCTCCCATTACTGCAACCTAGTCCCAGGGCCAAACTGTGGGGGCGGGGCGGGTGTGCGCGGCGCGTACCCAGTACACGGCAGCCCCGCCCCCGCGCGCCCGAGGACGCTCGCAGGAGGGGCGAAGTTCGAGGCGTACTGACCAATCATCTGCACCGCCTCGATTGCGACCTCTTTCCCTTCACCAATAAGAAGCTGGGAAGGGCGGGAGCGCCCGTTTTTTTTTTTCCGGCTGCTCCGCAGATCCTCCCCCTTCTGCGGTCGCGTTCCCGGCGGCGTGGGGGGCGTGGCCTGAGCGCGGCGCCTATAAATGCGGCCGGCGGCGACGACGCCATTTTGCGAACGGCGAATAGCGGCGGCGGCGCGGAGAGGCGCAGCGGAGGTTTTCCTGGTTTCGGACCCCAGCGGCCGGATGGTGAAATCCTCCCTGCAGCGGATCCTCAACAGCCACTGCTTCGCCAGAGAGAAGGAAGGGGATAAAGCCACCGTCCACGCTAGCCTCATCATGCCGCTCCTCAGTCTCCATAGCCGCGGCGGCTGCAGCAGCGAGAGGTGAGGGCCCCGCCCCCGCCCGAAGCTTCCAGAAACGCCGGCCGTGCAGGCCGGTGAGGGGCCTTCCTTGGGGCGTCATATAAGTCCCGGGAGCGTGAGATCCGCCTTTTTGTCAAGGCCATGGTCGCGCCGTGGCGGGTTCTCCACCAGGGTGGGGGTGGGGCCGGTCCCGCGGTGTCTTCTCTGCCTGGCGGCGCCCTCGGGAGATTGGGTTTGGGGTTATGCAGGAGGGAGGTCTGACTCGGATGTGTGTGGCTGGGGGTTAAGGCTTAGGGGGCGCGGGATGGGGAGCTGGGTTTGGGACGGGGATGGGGTCGGAGGTCAGGTTGAGGGGAACAGTCGAATTTTGGGCCGAGTCCCATCTCGGGGACGCAGAATGAGGAAATCGGATGGGGGCGGGGTCGGGCTTTGGAGCTGGCCCGAGGCCAGTGGGGCCCGCAGGTCCCGTGAATCTGCACTTTTTTGTCGCGGCGACGAGCGTTGGCTGCAGGGGCCGAAGCTCTTCTTGAGTAGACAAACTTAGACGCAGTATTCGGACGCGACTGCCCTTGTGGGCTCGGTTTTAAACGAGTCGGTGTGAATGGCCTAGGCTCCCCAGGGAGCCCAAGGCGTTCGAACAGTCTCTCGGAGCCCGGTGTCGACCCCGCTTCCGGGGCGCTGGTGCCCGATGTGTTGGTGGTGGTCGTGTGGTTCGCAGTGTCGCAGCCGCGTTTCCCCGAGGGGCCTCTCTGGCCAAGGTCGGCGTTGATGAGCCCTGGGGCCCAGGAGCCTGAGACCGTGGTTCGGGGCCGGGTGGGAGCGGTGTAAGATGGAGGCGACTTTGGGGCCTGTTTACGCCGCGCAGCAAATGGCTGCTGGCGTCGTCGGCTGCGCGATTGTGAAAATCTCCCCCGGGGCGCAAGGGCCGTGTCTGCCGAGATGACGCAACCGGGAGGGCCAGGGTGCGGGAGGGGCCGGCTAGCGCGCCGTCCTCTGCCTGGTTGGGTGCCAGCGGCCCTAGTACCCCTTGGGTTGTGTCTAGACAGCGGGAGGTCTGTGGCAGAGGGGCTTCTCTAGAAAAGTGATTGATACCTCCGAGAAGCCAGAATTTCAGATGCCTACTGTTGTGCCAAATGCAAAAGGGGAAGCCCTGGTGGTTGGAGTTAGAAATGAGAAGTGAAACTTGAGTAGGGGGCTGGGCTTGGGAGACACTGAATCTTGATGGTAGCCTGGGGGAACAGATCTTCACTGAGGAGAGTGTGACCCTTGGGGAATCACTGTAAAGGCTGCTTGCCTCTTTTTGTAGGCGCTGCTCTTGCGGAGGCCCTGGATGTGTGGGGGGTACTGGGGCAAGGCTGAGAAGGGTGGAAATTCCTCTGTGGCTCTGTCAAGCAGGTGCTGTGTCCTGATGGTCACTTACTGTAGTTCCAGGGTCTCCCTCAATTGCTGTAGTAACCTGGGTCCGGGGCCTCGGTGGTGCTCCTGATGTCCCTCACCCACCCCTGAAGATCCCAGGTGGGCGAGGGAATAGCCAGTGGGATCACAGTCTTTCAGCTAACTTATTGTACTCTGTAAGTATCTGGGGCTCTTGGGGCACCCTGCCTTGGGTGGGTGGAGTGAGTGCCCCAGACCTGCTGCTGTGCTACAACACTGTCCATAGTGTCTCTGTGCACCTGTTTTGCCCTCAGCAGCAGCAAATAACCCTGTAAACTCCCATTTGAACCTGCACCTGCCCTGCATCCCACCTTTCTCATTCAGGCCCTAATCATGGCACTGCTTGGTTGTCTTGGTGTTTTCTTTCTGCCTTTTCTAAATTGCCCTAGCCTGTGTTTGCTTTGTTTGCTTTTAACCTTTTGGGAGGGGCTCACCCTCACTGCCAGAGTAGGGTTTCTAAGATTCCCGACATGACTGTCTCTTCTCCTTCAATAGGATAATCGGCTGAATATAACAGAGGAATTAACGTCTAACAACAAGACGAGGATTCTTAATGTCCAGTCCAGGCTCACAGATGCCAAACACATTACCTGGAGAGCAGTGCTGAGTGGCCGCAGCTTGTACATCGAGATCCCCGGCGGCGCACTGCCTGAGGGGAGCAAGGACAGGTGAGGACATGGCCACTGCAGTTTTGTTGGGAGGGGGCTTGCTTTTTAAATAGTGTTACTCATGATGTGCCTCCAGCACATTGTTATGATGGGGTGTTGGTGGGGCCAAGAACACTGCTCAGCACTCAGCAGTGCCCAGGACACCCTCCTTAGAGAACAGGCCAGAGCACTCTCAGGAAATGAGGCCCAGGATCTGGCACCAGGTGGGAGGTGTGATGACAGGGCCTTGGCAGAAGGGCTGGTGTTGAGGACCCTGTACTGTAGTTTCGCAGTTCTTCTCGAGTTTGCAGAGGAGCAGCTTCAATCCGACCATGTCTTCATCTGCTTCCACAAGAACCGAGAGGACAGAGGTAAGTGACACTCATCACAGTCTAGGTGAAGGGGGTTGCCTCCCTTTTCTGTGCCTGGTTTCTGGGTCTACTGTGCCCCTGGGGGCTTGACAGAGCCCACCCAAGCCCTGTGGGCCCTGACAGCTTTTACCCTACAGCTGCCTTGCTCCGCACCTTCAGCTTTTTGGGCTTTGAGATTGTGAGACCGGGGCATCCCCTCGTCCCCAAGAGACCCGACGCTTGCTTCATGGCCTACACTTTTGAGAGAGAGTCTTCTGGTGAGGAAGAATAGTAGTGGCAGTGGCCTGCTGGCCTTGCGCTCCTGGGGAGATGGGGCTGGAGGTCGGAGCCCCCTCCCCTGGCAGTCCCTGCTGATGCTGTGGGGTTGGAGGGCCACTGCTGTGCTGGGGTGGAAATGTCAGACATGTTCATCTCTTCTGGGTTTGTCCGCATGTTGTAATTGTGCAAATAAATGCTCACTCCAAATTAGTGGTATATTTCTTGAAGT
>CAUYON010019551.1:0-32018 GCA_963573935.1 Arctocebus calabarensis | reverse complement strand
CCCGCCCAGGGTCTCATCCTGGTTCCCCCTCTCTCCCACCCAGGGTCTCATCCTGGCTCCCTGCTCTCTCCCACCCAGGGTCTCATCCTGGCTCCCCCTCTCTCCCACCCAGGGTCTCATCCTGGCTCCCCCTCTCTCCCACCCAGGGTCTCATCCTGGCTCCCCCTCTCTCCCGCCCAGGGTCTCATCCTGGCTCCCCCTCTCTTCAGCCCAGCTCCCTCATCTACAACCTCTACCCTTGAGAGTCAGAACAACAGGCATGAGTCTCAGCCCGGTTCTGAGCAGGGTGCCCACCTGACAGCAGGGGTACCGAGATGGGAGGAAGAGGGGCTGAGGATGGCCCAGAACTCCGGAGCCAGGGTGAGAAGGTTTGCTTTTTCCTAAAAGGTGAGCCCATTTCTGCATCCACAGGAGGAAGCTGAACCTTGGGGTCCTTTGTGAGGAGCTGCCCACCTGCTTCTTCACGTTCCCGATCTCACACCGCAGCCTCTGAATGAGCCGGTTCAACTCTGACATCTCATTCTTGGTGTGTTTGAGGTCGTCGCCGTGCCGGCTGGCCGCCAGCTGCAACTCCTGGATCTGGTTCCCAGGGACAGGAAGTTGGTGCTGACATGAGGCAGGGGACGATCCCCACCTCCCACCCCCACAGGAGCACCAGCACAGGGGCCCTAGAGGTCAAGGGTTTTCTCCCTGAAGGCCCCAAAGGGTTTCACCCCAAAACAGACCCCGGCTCTGCTACTCAGACCACTCCTAGACTCCTCTTCCTCTGAGAGGTCTTCCCACGGGCTCAGAAGAGAGCTCAGGGCATCTCCTTCTCTCCTCCCACCCCACCCCCCAGCCCATCCATAGCTACTCCTCCATGTGTGACTCTACCTCCCCCTGCAGCAACGTGCCCCGATTCTGCAAGTGTGGTTGTTCTACAGTGCGAACACTCACTTCTGCCCTCCATCAGAGGCCCCCCTCTCTGAGGGGTACGTCCATCCATACCACTCCCAGGATTGTCTCTGATAGAATCAGAGTGTCACTGAACCCTTGGTTAAGACCCCTCTTCCATTCAGCGGAGGTGTCTCCTGCATTCACTATGGCGTGACCCTCCCCAAGAACAGAGGGGCAGTGGGGGAGGGAGGTCCACCCGGAGTCCACCTTGGTCTGGTACAGTGCCTCGGCCTCGGCCTTGCTCTTCAGGGCAATCTCCTCATAGTGGACACGGACCTCAGAGATGATGCTGTCTAGGTCCAGGCTGCGGTTGTTATCCATGGACAGGATGACAGAGGTCTCACTGGCATGAGTCTGGATCTGGGCGATCTCCTGTGTTGAGAGATGGGGACAGAGTCAGAATGCCCTGGCTTCTGCTCTGCCTGTCAGTCCCTGCTGGCATTTCTTGGAAGAGCAGGTGAAGCCCTCAGCTGGAAAGAGGCAGGGAGAGGTGGGGCATGGGAGTGTCCTCACCGCATCGTACAGACACTTGAGGAACTTGATGTCTTTGTCCAGAGAGTCCACTTTGGCCTGAAGCTCCACCTTGGCGGCATAGGCTGCATCTGCATCCTACCGGGGACACCCAGAGCCACCAGTCAGCATGGCCATCATCCCACCGCTCTACCCTCACCCCCAAAGGCACCTGATTTCCTATATTTTGCCCTTAGGGACAAAATAAAGGGAAGCTTATTGATGAATACTTGTTCAATTTTAATGTTGTCTCAGGCTCGCTGGATCTTTGGGGACAGGGAAAGGGGCACAGGCAATGCCCTTCCTCTGTGCTGCCTGGAGGAAGCAAAGCCCAGAAAGGAAATCTTTTCCTCTGATCACACAGGAAGGCTGAGCTAGGCCAGACTTTCCCAATTCCCGGACTTATTCCAGAATTCCGTCCTGTCTGTCTCTGGCCTTGTCCCAGATGTGTGTCCTTCCTCTCCAACTTGCTGGAGACCAGGACTATGACTCCACCCTCATCAGGCACCAGTGACCTGGGCAGAAGTCCTGGGGGAGTTAATTAGGATGGGGGTGCAAGAGGTACCAGAGTCCAGGGTCTTTTCTCTCCCTCACCTTCTTGAGCACCACGAACTCATTCTCGGCTGCCGTGCGCCTGCTAATCTCCACCTCATACCTGTGCGCAGGAAGAGAAGATGGTGGAGCCCTCAGACCTCTTGGACAAGGGACCTCCTCTTCCCACTGGCTGGGGAAGTGCTCCAGGTGCAGGGTCCCCAGCAAGGTCTCCGGGTAAGCACTAAGAGGCTGGTGACAGGAGTAAGATGTTCCCGGGGGCCTTGCTGGCACCCCACTCCCTATGTCCCAGAAAAATGCCCAGCTGCCTATTGGGCACCCCAAACCAGCAACAGAACCTTTCAGTGGATTAGCGAGCATAGGGACTTCTTCCTCACCCAGGCAGGACATTCTCATCACAGAATAAGCCTTTTCCCCACCACCAGAGAAGCGGACATGAGCTCCTGGCCCTGGAGCTTGCTCCCTCCCTTTCTAAAACATAATGGCATGAAGATTGGCAGAGCCCAGAGCCACATGACCTGTGACCTTGTGGTGGCCCTGGCTCACCTCTTCTTGTAGTCCTCCACCAGGTCCCTCATGCTCCTCAGCTCTGAGTCCAGCCTCACCCTGTCCCCCGACAGCGTCTCTAGCTGCTTCCGCAGGGCACTGATATAGCCCTCGAGGATGGGCTCCAGGTTCTTCTTACAGTTGTTCAGGTCCAGCTGCTGCAGCAGCTCCCACTTGGTCTCCAGCACCTGGTTCTGCTGCTCCAGGAAGCGCACCTGGAACCCAAATGGACAGACACCTGGAACTGTACTGGATGTTATCCTGCCCCATAGACATGCACCATCCACTCCCCCAGCTAATAGATTTTTATAAGGTCATCTTGCTGAAGTCCTAGCTCCCCACCCTGGGCACCCATGCAAATAAGACCCTATACGAACGCTCATTCCGTGGCTGCCAGGACAATCAGTTGCTGAAAACGTACTGAAGACAGAGATTCCACAACTTTCTTCTGTTGCCTGACCCTAGTCCCAGGACTCGATCTCTCAGCTAAGTGTTTCTTCCTGTGCCAAGAGCCCTTCCCTCTAAATAATGCTGGGTTCTGTTAGGCCTTCATGTTTGAGCTGGCATGCCATCCAGCTGTCCTCCAGAATCCCATCACTCTTCCTCAGATAAGATGATGCTTTACTCAACTTCCCACCATTCTCTGCAAGGTCCACAAAGTAGACAGCTCATGCTTCTGTTCCTCTGCCGAACCCCCCTCATACATCTCTTCTCCTCCGCAGAGGACCAGGAGCCTTCCCACGGCCAGCTACACAAGGGTTCCTTGCACAATGCCCGGTCCATTCCCAGGCAGCAAGGAAGTTACTCAGACCTCACAGGGCTGCCTTATCCCCCTCCTATGCAACCCACCTTGTCGATGAAGGAGGCGAACTTGTTGTTCAGAGCCTTGATCTGTTCCCGCTCCTGGGTGCGCACTTTCTGGATCTCAGGGTCCAGCTCCACGTTGAGGGGTGCCAGGAGGCTCTTGTTGACAGTGACCTGATAGATGCCTCCAGGCGGGCACAAGGATGGACATGCTGGCCCTAAGGCCACACTACCAAACATGCTGCCAGCAAAGCCACTGGGCCGGCCCCCTCCATACCCAGAGCCATGCCTGAAGCTGTAACTTCCAGACCGAACACCACCACCAGCCAAGTTAAGAGAAATACGTCTATTCCCTCCGAAGTTGTAGAGGCTCCGACTGCTGAAGCCAGTCCCAGCCCCTTTGCCAGCTGCCCGGTAGGAGGCCAGGCTGCCTATGGCTGTCCGCGGCAGCACTGCTGAATGCACACTGAAGTTGCCCTTGTCACTCCCAGATTTGATGTTCAACTGTCGACTCATGGTGGGAAAGATGGGATTGACAACCGGAGAAAAGCAGTCACCAAGGGACAGAGAACACACTGGTAGGACACCCAGAGTACTGCCTCCTTTTATCCCTGCTGAGCCCAGGTCACCGGAAAAGGGCGTCTCTCCACTATCTCCCTTCCCCTGCTGAAGGTCCAGACCCATGGGCCATTTGTAGAACAGAGATCTCCAAGCCCTTTGCAGCAACAAAGCTCTTCTGATAGCAAGTGGAATATGCTGGCCTTGCAGACTGGAGTGGGCTAATTCAGGGTTTATCTGTGCTCCCTAATTAGGGAGCTGGAGAGTTATCCCCTGCAGAGATCTCCCAGCATTATTTTTCTAGTGCTTCCTCCCTCCTGCTTATCCATCAGCAAGAAGGATAAATTCTGGCTTTATCCAGATAGAGCTCATCTGAAAACCCCAGGTTTCCTTCCGATAGAAACCATCTCCCAGGACCCATTCTTGCTGAGGAGCTGGGGGTGTTTATGCCAGAGAAGGGAAGACTTGGAAAGGAGATGATATTTCTTGGGAAGGAATCTTCAAAGATCTCGACCCAAGAAAGGGCTCCTCTCTGGTGGTGATGAGGACCACAGCTGTAAGTGGGAAAGACCGTGTGACACTGCATGGTCCCAGCCAGGGGTATGTCTGGGGCTTTCTGTATTGGACAGGCCCTGGGTTGTGGTCACCTTGAAGTTGCCCTTCCAACCCTGAGGACCTCTTCAGTAGCTGGCATTTCCTCCAGTTGGATTCTTCTGTTCTGTACAAGATTATCTGTCCTATCCCAGGAGGTTGGGCAAGAGCTGGGGAAACAGCCTGTGGCTGAAGTCATCAAGGGACAGGAACCCATGAGTTTCCCTTCCACATTCAGGGTGGGTTCTTCAGCAGTTTCCTCATTACTTCAGGGAGCCAATCAACTTTGGAATAGGAAGTATCAACCCTTTAAGAGCTCAGTTAGTCCTGGTAAAGTGGAATGTTAAAAAATTATTTCCAAACTATGAATCTTTAGGGCAGCTGCCCTAAAGCATGGCTCCAACCACTTCCTATAACTAATTTGGGAGGCCTTGCCTGTCCGGATCGGGCAGAGGGTGATACACATCTACTTCTGCTGCTGGGGAGGAGAGGACAGGAAGATGGGCCTGGAAGAGTAGGGGGAGGCTGAGGCCTGGAACCTACCTCAGAGGACTTTCCCCTACGTAGAGCACTTTCTCCTCAGTCCCGATGGCAGCAGTGGGAGGTCCTTCTTCTGGGATGCTGTCCTCCAGCCTTCCTGGCAGGGCCTGGCCCTGGGGCCCAGGCGGACATAATCAAAGTGCTTGCTTGTGGTTTTCTGAGCCACATTTCCAGCACAGCAGCAGATGTAAAGTTAGCCGAGGTGCTGCCCCAGGTGCTGGTGTGTGAATGGCGACAAATAGAGAAAGTTCCTGACCTGGGGATGACCACAATATGGCCCAGCCCCCAGGAAACCTGCAGACCAAGGAGGAATGTACATAAAGAAGTTGATCCTGGAGAAGAGAACACTTTTACACTGCTGGTGGGACTGCAAACTGATACAACCTTTTTGGAAGGAAGTATGGAGAACCCTCAAAGAACTCAAGCTAGACCTCCCGTTTGATCCTGCAATCCCATTACTGGGCATCTACCCAGAAGGAAAAAAATCCTTTTATCATAAGGGACACTTGCACTAGACTGTTTATTGCAGCTCAATTTACGATCGCCAAAATGTGGAAACAACCTAAATGCCCACCAATCCAGGAATGGATTAACAAGCTATGGTATATGTACACTATGGAATACTAGTCAGCCATTAAAAAAAATGGAGACTTTACAGCCTTTGAATTAACCTGGATGGAAGTGAAACACATTATTCTTAGTAAAGCATCTCAAGAATGGAGAAGCATGAATCCCATGTACTCAAGTTTGATATGAGGACAATTAACGACAATTATTGACACGGTGGGGGTGAGGGAAGGGGAGAGCAGAGAGAGAAAGAATGAGGGAGGGGTGGGGAAAGGAAGAGCAGAGAGAAGGAAGGAGTGAGGGGGGTGGGGTCTTGGTGTGTGACACACCTTTGGGGGGCAAAACACGACTGTAAGAGGGACTTTACCCAACAAATGCAACCAGTATAACATGGTTTCTTGTACCCTCAATGAATCCCCAACAATAAACTAATAATAATAATAATAATAATAAAAGAAAAAAAAAAGAAGTTGATCCTGTTCCAAAGCTCCAGAATAAAAAAAGTGTGTTATGAATAATGGATCAGAGGTGTGCTGAAGAATGGGTAACTCCAGGGCTCTTAGGGACCTCCAGGAGGTTGGGCTTGTTATATCCCCAATAGGGCTCACCAATGAGCTGACTCAGAGCAGATGCCCAGGAGTGGAGGAGCTTGGGGTGTTCCTCAAAGGAGTTGTAGCAATGGTGGCAACAATAGCAGTTGTAGTAACAATGATAGTAGTAACAGAAAAAGTGGTCTTATTATTCACCTTACACATGCCAGGCTTGTTCCAAGCATTATCCAGGATGTCTAATTTAACCCTCATGTTACAAACTTCATTTACAGTGAAGAAACTGAGGTTTTGAGACCTTAAGGGACTTTCTCAAAGTCACTCAGCTAGTAAATGGGCTGGACCTGGAATTCAAGTGCATCTGGGTTCAAAGACTGTGTTCCTGACTATTGTGTTACATGCTACAGATGAAAGTTTGTGGCAAAGATGCAAAAACTTTCGGAAGCATGTGGGTGGCATGGGGGCCAAGTCCCTCCTACCTATATTTCTATCACGTTTTGGAGACAAGGATGCTATGAGCAGAATGGGAGATTGTCACTGAGCTAAGGCCTTGTATAGGTGTTTGCCAAAGATTAGACTCTGCTCTAGGGTTCAGAGAGAAAATCAGCCTAAATAAAGATGGGGAGAGGGAAGATAAGATACTCAGTTTCATGAGGCGCTATGTTATTCTAGAATTCCTGGTAGCCAACTCTTTACTCAGCCTTGTTGAGGGTGAGTCCCAAACTTATGGGACAGCTGGGCCTCTTCCTGTGGACTTTAACAAAAGAGAATTTACAAAGTAAGAAAGGCACAAGGGTGAATCCTTAAGGCTGCAGGACACTTAGGGTCAACCTGAGCAAATTTTCGGATGCCCATAGAAATACTTCAGAATCAGCTGAGCCCTGGCATTCTCAGAAGTGAGGGGCTAGGCAGGGGTCCTGGTGCCCTTTGTGTTCATTCCAGAACATTTCCTGAGTACCTCCAATGAACCAGGTCTGTGCTGAAGACTGATCAGTAAGGGTATGAAGATGGTGATAGAGGTGACGAAGAGGCTATGACAGAAAGGTGGAGGCAGAGTGGAATTTCCTGACAAGAGTGTTGTGATCGTGGCCGCACAGAAGTGCCCCTCCTAACTGGCTCTTAGGGAACTTAATTGCAGAGGAATTGTCTTTGACCCACTCAGCCGGATCTCTCTGACAGTTCCAGCCTTAATGTGCTGGATACCCTTTAATTAGTCCTCACACTCCACCCCACCCCCCAGTCTCTGAGTTCATCCGCCTAATGAGTGTCCCTAGGCCTCAGGAGACAGATTCATTCAGTAAGTATAACCCTGAGTGCCTACTGTGTGTGCAGCTCTGGGCCGGACACTGAGGACGTGTCTGAGCGCCCTCCTCCCCCTCCGGGAGGTTAAGTGACCTGGAGAAGAGGAAATATAAGCCCGTGAAAATTGTTTTGCTGTTGTTACTGTAGTTTGAACTCTACCTGCGTGTATGGGATTGTGTGCTTGAATGCGTGACTCAGACAGGCTGTTATTGAAATTCTGATATCTTTTTAAAAACAGAATAAGAAAGCACACAAAAATCTAAGTTTTGTTTACCATAAGTCTTCTCCAGCCTTGAATTAAAAAACAGAATAAAAGAGAAGTTGGGCTCCTTGGGTCAGGGGTAGGGTACAGGCACATGGCACCCCTGAGGCAGTGGGAAGCCCCGGGGATCGCAGGAAAAGCTGTGACTCTTGGGGAGCAGAGACAGGGGCAAAGATGGAGGAGCAGGCCTGTGTGGCTCCTTCTCCCCACAGATGGTGTGGAACCATGGGAGGGTGCTAAAGAAACATTCTTGAGTCCAGTGCTTTAGGTTAAGAATAGGTCATGTGTTGCAGGAGAACTGGGGGGATACAGGCACCCCCAGAGAACCTGAGGGAGCAAAGTCCATCATGCCACAATCTCTGTATTCTTCAGAGTACAATGTGCCAGAGGGAAATAGAAAGCAGAGTCTAGAATAATCCCAATGCATAGAATCGAACCCCTGTTTGTCTGGTTTGCAGATGGATAAAGAAGGCCATTTGTCGTTAGCCCTTTGGACTTGGACTTGACTGCTCTTGGGCACAGAACAATAGTCGAGAGACCCAGGTTATATAGACAAGGTCAGTAAGGGAGAGAGGAAAAAGCTTGAATAAATTCTTGAGTTAACTTTGAAGTGACAAGATTGGGAACAAATCACAGCACCTTAGCACTAGCGAGGGGCTGAAACTGAGTTATCTGATTTCCCTTTAAAAATGAGCTCAGTGCAGAAACTTAACACCCTCTGCCTGTCTGAACCAGTTTGAAAGGAGCTTGTTTTTCCATCCTTGTGCAAAGTTAGCCAGCTCCAGCAGCAAAGCTGGTCAGCTTTCCTTTCCTTCTCTCCTCACCCTGTCCCACACTCCCCGCCTGCCATTGGAGTGCCAGGTCTGACAGCAGGAGGGCTCAGCAGCACTGGAGAGGAGGGCAGAGCCCACTGCTGCTCCAGGGTTCTGGCACAGGCTGCAGCTGAGTGGGAGAGGGTGTGAGACTGAAACAGAGAGTTCAGTGTTCAGAGAAGGCGAAGGGGCAACTCTGGGCGCAGAAAAGTAGGGAACATGCCCTAGAGAAGATGACTGGGAGTGACCACTTTGC
Source organism: Arctocebus calabarensis (assembly GCA_963573935.1). NCBI lineage: Eukaryota > Metazoa > Chordata > Mammalia > Primates > Lorisidae > Arctocebus > Arctocebus calabarensis. The sequence continues at coordinate 23,234 of CAUYON010019551.1, read as the reverse complement.
AGGGTACTCAATTAACTCAGTTTCCCAGGCTGAACGGGTTTCCAGACTGTCAGTGCTACAACCTGGACAGTTCTGGGGAAACCCAGAAGGCCGATCACCCAAACATCGCCCACCACGTTGCAGAGTAGAGCCCCAGATTCTCCAGGAGATGGCAGGGGTCATGAACGTCCCATCTAATGCCAGTGACTAAGCACTCAGGGGTCTGTCTACACCCCTACAAGACCCCTTTTCCTCACACATACACCCTGTTAATAGGAAACCCTCAGATTATTAGGGAAAACAGGAATATGGGTGACATCAATTTAAACTCAATTCCAGCCACACTAAGAGCTACACTATCACAGGCCCTGAGCTGAGAGAAATCCCAGATGGGAGTCAACATTGCCACTATTCCCATTTCTTGGTGCCATGTGAGGGCAGACGACATGGTATAGAAAGACTTTAGCTATTAAAAACTTGGCAGGGGAGGTTTGGTGACCTGATATCTGGAGGAGGTTCCCTTGTGATTGCTACTGGTCTCTTGGAACTCTCTACCTGCCCCTCTCCAGGTAGGGGTGGAGGAGCCGAATGCAGACAGCCCTCTCCGGGCCTTCCCTCCTTCCTCTTCCCAGCATGGGTGCCTCCTTCCTCCTCTCTGCAACAGCCCAGCTCAGGAGGGGCATGTCCCACCCTTCCCACATCAAGAGAGAAGCATCAGAGCAGTTTGACCAAGTAGTTGCTGGGCCCATACCAGGCCTTTGTGTCAATTAGATAAAGCGCCACTTCCTTTGGGCATGTCAGCCTTTTGCCAGAATGCATGCCTGGATTCTAGCCCTTTCTTGGCCTTCTCCATGACCTAGTGCTTGGCACCACCTGCACATCCCTCCAGGGACGCCCTGCTGGCTTGTCTAAACCTCCAGGTAGGCAGGTGTGATGTGGGTGAGTTGGAGTCTCTGGTCGGAATTCTCCCTCCTGCACAAAGGCAGCTCACCAGAGTCTCCTGGCTTCTCCCTGAGCTCTCGCCAGCTCCCCAGGGCTGCCAGTCTTCCAGATCCATCTCTTTTCCTCTCTGAGGCCCCCTGGGAAAAGAATGGTCCCCCAGCTCGCACCTCCCCAGCACCCCTGGGGCTCTGTCCACTGGAAGTCTGCGCTGCCCAGCTGTTCTCTGGCTGAAATATCTACAGGCTAATTCCCATTTTCCCAGCCTGGGGGTCCTTTAGCCTTCAGCACATCCTGGATTGTGTCTCACTGAGTCCTTGTTCTTGTTCCTCCCTCTTCCCACTCTGCTCCCAGGGTTTTCACGGCTGGATGGGCCTCAGCCCTTTACTGTGCATCCATCACTCTTGTTCTTTTTCTCTTCTTCTTTTTTTCTTAAAGAAAAGCTCTCTGAACTCTTTACAGCTCCACCCACTGCCTACCCAGCCATCACAGGAAGTTTTTCTCCCAGATTGAAGGCACACAGGTATGTTGAGACAAGACCCATCTTGCTCCAGGAAGGACACATTTCTTATATTTGTTCATTTTAAAATTCCACCAGGAACCCACTTGGGTATATTTTGTCTATCTCCTTACCTCTGCCCCCTCTATCTCTTGGCCGCTTCTGGAAGAAGTTTGTAAGATATTTTCTGACCCCCACCCCTCCTTATTACATGACTCTTTTTTGAAAGAGAACAGAGAGGCTGGGGGAGATCCCCAGTCTTTTGATCTTGACTGTGATGCTTGATCGCCTCTTCCTCTACCCATTTGCAAAGCAAACAAGCCAGCGCCCAGTGAGCTGTAATTAAGCCCCATCATCACTAATGACACGCTCCCTATCTCCCATCACCTCGCTGCAAAGCCCATCCAAACAGGAAGCAGAAGGCCAGCCCCACCCATCCCTGCAAAGATGTGGAGCCAGGCCGGGCCCTCCCTGTGCACACATCATAGCTGAGCCTGCTGGGCCCTGGGGAAGGGTCCAGAAGGGACAGAAGAAGGGCACAAACACCTAGGCAGGCAGAAGCACTAGGGCCTAGATCACTACGTAAGGTGTGGGGATTGGGAGGAAAAATGTAAAAATAGGACATCAAGAAACAAATATAAGAAATAAGATGTGGGTGCTTTAGGAGAAGGAGCTAGGAAAGGCTGGGACAATGGGGGGACAGGTTGGCACTGAGAGGAGAGAATAGAGGAAGAATGAGCCCCAAGGCTGGAGGTTGAACTGAGTTCTCCAGAGTGCCCCAGCCTGGGGATGACAGGGGAAGGTCACCTGCTGGGTATGGGGAACCTTCTCACTACATACCACCCCCCAGGATGCAAGCCTGCCATGGAAATAGAGTTTGGTCAGAGAGTGAGCTCCTCTGACTGGAGCTGAGACCATAGCCTCACCCCTTTGGAAAGTCCTACCCAACCTCCCCTGTAGAGAAGGAGGCAGAAGAAATTGGCACCAGGAGACCAAGTCCCCACCTCCCAGTGTCACGGACCCCCACTGAGGCAGGTGGGCTTTTATGGCTGGGCTATCAGGTATGATATGTAGCTGTGGATTTGGTGCCAATCCGAGAGTGGGGAGAATGGTGCACCCCGGGGAGAAAGCTAGCTGTAAGTAAGAGCAGTGACCACAGGGACAGGACACATTGGCTCCCAGCTGAGAGAAAAGGAACAGGGGCACTGTGGATCCAGGGTGCCAAGCAGAGGGCGTGGCAGAACCAGCAGCCATGAGAGAGAACACTCTGGAAGGGGATGTGGGCTGGGAGGGCCGAGGAGGAAGCCGTGGGACTAGAACATGGCACACCTTAGGGTCGGAGGGGGCTTGCACCTTCTAACTCATTTCATCCCACGCCGACTTCGAGAGGTTAATACGCTTTCCCACTTTACAAGTGAGAAACCAGAAAAGCAGAGAAACAGAGTTCCCAGAGTCACAGGTGAAAGTGTGGAACAAACCAACAGAAGGACGGACCCAGGTCCACTCCTGGCCCTCCCAAAGTGTGTGTCCCTCCACACTGGACCGTTTCCAAGGCCCCCTCCTTCACTGGTCCACCACGCGATGGCTCTAGAAGGCTGAGTGGCTTCAATCTAGCACTTGGTACTGAATCTGGAGTTCCAGAAAGAAAGATCTGGAATCCCTGAGAGTTGGGCCTAAAAGGAACAGCTCAGCCTTCTGGGGAATGGAAGATTGGAAGCAAAAAAGGAAGGATTTCGGTGATGAGCCTCCAAAGAGGGTCTGCATCGAAGAAGGGGAATTGGTGCATTGAACTCGCCAGTGGAAAGGCATCAAAGAAGGAGATAGAAGGTGGCCTGCAGGGACAGAGGGACCCTCAACGTCTCTGTGGTCCTGGAAGCACCTGAGGGGCAGTGCAAAATGAATGTCCTTCCTGCAGGTGTCACTCTGAAGGTGGCAGAAGTTCTGGAGCTTATTGGACGGCAGAGTGGAGGCAGCTGCCAAGTGGGACCTAAGGAGTATTTAGGAAGTTCCCCGTCTCCAACAACTCATGTCCCTTTTTCCTCCTCCTCCCGGAAGCCATCCTAAGTTGTCTGTGTTGGGCTCTGATGCCTTCCTTTCTTTCCTGTGGCTGTGCCTTGCCAGGCCCTCCATGCCTGGATTCACAAGAAAGAAAGAATTCTCAGAGGACCCTTCCTGCTACCTGGCAGGGCTTGGGGGAGGGGAGTATCGCCCACCCCAAGGACCTCTGCATCAGTGCCAAGATTCTCGGCACCCATTGAGAAAGAGCTGTCTGAAGCTAGAGGTGAGGAGGTTCAGGCGGTGCTGGCGGCAGCAGCAGCCTCTGCCCCCTCCTCCCTCCTGTGAGAGGAGAAGTCAGGGAGGAGGGGGAAAGGAGCCAGGAGCCAGGGCCTGGGCAGCACGGGAGGCTGGTGCCAGTCTGGACATGCCAGGGAGTGGAACAGCACCCCCTCTCCTACCGGGGCAGTTCTGCCTGGAGGGGGGCGGGGAGGGCCTCAGACGCTGTCTAAGACCATACCTCACCCTCCCCAGAGCAGGGAAGAGTCTCCTCCAGGCCCACGGGGACGGAAGGTGCAGTATCTGGGGCAGACGGCAGAGGGCAGTGTGTGCGCAAAGCAGATGCACCGAAGAATTTGGGGTGTTTTTTTCTCTGCATGGAAATGAGCAACTGGATGAACATGTGGGAAGCTGGCATGACACGCTGTGGGTGTCTCACCCTTAAGGATTTTGCTCACATCACCTGTGCTAACTGACTCTGAGAAACTAGCATTTTTGTAGAAACACATACACACACCTAAGAGCGCCCTTGAATCATGGCCTTTTACTGATTTTTCCCCAGAGCAGTTGACACTACTCAACATCATATTATATACTGTGCTGTTTGGTATGTATTTTTGCTCTTCCCTGTAGACTGTAAGGTCTGTGAGGACAGGGCGTGTGCCAATGTTGTTTATTCTGGTATTCCTGGTCCCTGAACAACACCTGGGTCACTAAATATTTGTGAAATGAGCCACTACTTTACGTACACAATAGACAGAGAAGCACCCAAAAGCATGCACACACGTGGGCCTCATGTGTCAGGGTGGAAGAGAAACTGGCTACAAGAGGAAAACGGGCCACTGTGGGGAACAAGACCAGTGTCGGGAGAGTGAAGAAGTGAAGAAAAGAGGAGATGACCGCTCCAACCCAGGCAGTGAGCTGGGATGAAACTCTGGCAGTCCTGGCACGTCTCTCTGTGACAGGGGAACCATATCTTGCAGGACCATTGTTCAGAACAGAGGACACAGGACACATGAAGCACTGAGCCTGCCAGGCAACGACCTCGAGAATGAATCTCAGCCATTTGCCAGGATTGGCTGTCACCCAGTGCCCACCTGGCTAGACCAGACAGCAGTGGGAGGGACGAGGGAAAGCCAGGGCGATGCAGATGGTGACGTGCTAGGCAACATTCCACGCTGAGAACCAGACGGCATCAATTATTTATTGCAGAAGCAGAGAGCTAGACACAACCCAACCAGAGAGCAGAGGGTCCCTTAGCAGTGAAGGCCCGGGAAAGGCAAGAGGGCGACATCCTGGGTGTGTGTGTGGTCTCTGCCTCTGGGGCAGTGACCGGGGAAAGGCGACAAAGAAAGAGGACACCAAGAGAGCCATGTCTGGACTCCCCACATCAGAGTGTCACCCCACCAAGGACAAGAAGAAGAGGAGATGGGATTGTGGTTATGGACAAAGCACTTCTTGACTCGAAAAGATGCCCCCGGGAAGGAGTAGGAGGAGAGGGAAGGCTTCTGAGCCTTCTGCTCATCATCTGGAGGCCTTTTTGGTAGCACAGCTGCTGCCTGAGGTTTTGGCAAGGGGATCCTTGAACTCACTGCCACAGCTGCCTTTGGTCTTGACGTCTGCTGCCGCAGGTTTATAGCTGTAACTGCTTGAGGCCCCAAAGCCCATGCTGAAGCCAGCGCCTCCTGCTCCAGCACCCGTGCTGCTGATGACAGCTGGGATGGGGAGAGAAAGCCCAGTCCCATTCAGCCTGCACGCCATGCTGGAGCCCTCCTGGGGCCTCTGGCCCACTCGCTCCACTCTCTACCCTTCATATTGAGACAGATTCTCTCTGCTGTGAGTTTTTAGTTTACGAGGAGATGTTTATCAGTGCTAATCATATGTGGCTTCATCTTTCATGCACTTAATCCTGTGCATTTGATCTTTTCCTATGAGTCTGTGTCAGTCTATTAAATATGGCAGAAGCTCTTAGCAGACACAGTTGTATCAGTGAATGTCCCATGCCAGGACCAAATGAAGAAAGGACATCAGTGGGGCCTTCCAGTGCTGCTGCTATGAGGAAAGGGGCAGCCACATAGCACCTTCCACACGCTCCAGCCTTTAAACCTGGAGGAAGTGAGCTCAGCTATCTCCCATCATTCAGCCCTTCCAGCACCCCAATCCCTCTTTCTGGAATCTAGGGCCTTTATTTTGGCCAAACCCCAAAAGAAAAATAATATTGCCATTAAGCATCTTTCTTATGCCTGGCGGGTATCATTTGCTCTTTCTGCAAGTTGTGCTTGTGTATTTCACAATACTATTCTCTATCCATTGTTTCCCCTTGGTTACAAAGCCAACTCCTTTTTTCTGCCCTTACGTCTCCCCTGAACACTGACTGGACTCTGATTCCTCTTTTGTGTCATGGAATTAGAGAACTTTAGACTTCTGGCAAGGTCACCAGGGGCAGAACTGAGATCTGCGGGTACTTACAGATGCTCACAGAATTGGGGTATTCACCAGACATCCTGAAGAGGGAAAAGAAAGCAGGTAAATCCTCCATAAACAATCACCACATCTATCCTGGGCGTCTCCTCTGTGAAAAAGCCTCTCCTCTCAGAACATGCCCCCCAGCCCTAAACCAGCCTCCTTCCATCCCAGGGGGACTTGAGATGAAAACTCTGCTACAAGGAGTCAACTCTCCAACAAAGAGCCGTTGGGACTGTCTGCTACACAGGGTAGTTGCGCCTCCACCTCCTTCAGTTATGGCCTTGGTCTTAGACAATTCAGAAGTATGAGCTCACATCCTCACTAAGTATCTGCTTTTGTCAGAGCAACCTTGAACTTAGAAGACTCTTGAAGACCATCTTGCCCCTCCCCCATCCACCCACAAGAACGCACCATGAAGGGCCAAGGATTTTCTGTCTGGACTCTCTGTCTCTCAAACATTGGAGAGGGACATTAATACTCCCTCTCCCATGACCCCTTCAAGATTTTTATAACTTGATCCTTCTTGCTGTCTAACATAGGCCTTCCTAACAATATGGCAAGCCCATTTGCTGTCTGGTTTTTACTTCGGTAGGATCTAAACAGACCAAAGGTTTTTTGTCTTTGGGTTTTCTGCCAGAGCAGAAAGAAAACTGCCCCAGACAACAGGTGTCTGTCCCCGCCCACCTGCACTCCTCGCCCTCCAGCAGCTTCCTGTAGGTGGCGATCTCCACGTCCAGGGCCAGCTTCAGGCTCAGGAGCTCCTGGTACTCCCGCAGCATCCGCGCCAGCTCCTCCTTGGCCTGGTGCAGGGCGGCCTCCAGCTCATCCAGCTTGGCCCGGGCGTCCTTGAGGGCACAGTCCCCCCGCTGCTCGGCATCGGCAATGGCCGTCTCCAGGTTGGCACACTGAAGGGCAAATGGATTCAGCACTTTGAGTCAAAGCCCAGTTCTGAGATCAACCTCCCCCTATTTGGTCCTGGCTGAGAGCAAATGCCTTGAGATCCTCCTGGCTTATCTAACTTGGGCCATCACTAGAGATGACTCTGTCCTTCCCCTGGCTCATGCCTCAACGTCTGAGGGTAGAAAATCTCCCCCTGGGAGGGAGGAGGGAATAGGCACTAACAAGGTGGGCTGCCTGGGCATGTGGGCCCTGCCCTTTCCCTCCTGGTCTGAAATACCTGCTGTATAAAATTTGCATGCCAACCCTGGGAAAAGAAAGTGTCTGGGTAGCTAAATTCAATTCCGTTCTGCAAGGTACAGGTTGTAAGGAGATCTTGTAAATCATGAAAAGAAAATGAGGGCTACTGAAGTTCCAATTAATAAAATGTCTGTCCAATAAACCTGCCACACTTACGCCCTAAAACCTCACAAAGAATCATGCTAAAAGGCAACAGGCTTCGGAGATACTTTCCCATAATTAACCGGTTTTCCCAGCTTACAAGCACCTGCAGTTAGGGGAGACATGTGTCTTCCTGGAGGAAACTTCACAGGTGGCTGTGAGCTTGCCTGCACGTGGAAGCTCCCAGTGGCTCCAGCCTGTTAGCCTGGGTGAGTGTTACAGACACTCAGCTGAGGTTTTTGTGGGATCTGAGCACTGGGCTGCTCTTCCTGGGCCCCCCTTTCTGTGGAGTTAAGTTTGCTTCACGGAAAGAAAAGTAGCTGATCCCAATGCCAACTAGAATTCTAGAATGCTGTCCAGCTGGCACCACCCTTTTCAGCCAGGCAGGACTCAGCAGTGCCAACACCCACCATGTCTTTAGTAAGTTGCTTATATCCGCAAGGAAATGCTTAGGACCTCGAGGGGACCTCGATGTCGCCAGAAAACCACATCCCATTTTTGAGACTGATAGGTTTAATCATTCAGGGCAGTGACAATAAACACTGTCACCTGAATTCAGTGGAACTGTCTTCTGTTCTTTTTCACTGTCCAAGATGCCCGAGGGTAATCCTGAGGGCACCAAAAGTTTGGGTCTTTTCAATTGATGTGAGCCGAGAAGATGCGAAATCCTTTGAAACAAATATCACATGGATTCTGGGGACACAAAGTACCAAGAAACTCTGCATGTGAGCCTGTAGGCTCCTTCTTCATGGAGGAGGCCAGAAGAGCAGGAAAGCTCTTTCATTGGCCAAGGATCTCCAACAAGAGTGCAAAGGGGACTGAGCATCACAAGGACCCCACGTTCCCCACACAGGAGGTCTTACCTGCCTGCCAACCATGTGTATCCTGATCACAAAATGTCTCCTTCTGGTAAGAACCCCACATAGCATTCTATCAGTTAAATGCTGTGATCCAACGTGAAGGAGGCATCACACACTGAGTTTGTCTTGCATTTATCAGATCTTGATTTAACAAAACACCTTAAGTTCTTATATAATGCTGGCCTTTCTTCTTACCACTACCATAAGCCCACTGCACAGAGAAGGGGTGTGTGTATGTATGTGTGTGCACATGCAGGGTGAGGGGTGGGAGTGCAGGGGAGGATGAAGAGATGGGCAATCTGCCTGGGAGTGAGCCTTGGATCCTCACATTGCTTCCACGAACTCTGGAAACTCCCAGGTTTGCTTTCTCCAAACAGAGATGGATGGATGTGACCTCCCAGAGACAGTGCCCTTTCGCTAGCACGACCACAAGGGAAGGCCCCAGATGAGTGCAGGTGGGAGGCTGTTCATTCTCCACTCTGTTCTAAAGTCCACTGCTGGATTTCCTTTTCTCCAACAAAGAATCACCATATAAAACATGCCAACACCTCCCTCTACCTTCTGCCTCAGATCTGGGCCACTGCTGGGCCATCCATAATCCACTGGTTCCTACCCAGTGGCATCCTCTGCTCCCTGCCATCCTCTCCTACAGCAGGCTCTTCTACTCATTCCCACACACACATGCCATGAACAGCCCTCCTCCTATACATTGTTGGTGGCCAGCCCCATGTAATCCCACCTCACATGGAAAGCTTCCCTGGGTTCTCATTCACCTGTCACCCCTCCAGACTCCTGGAGCACTTACTGAGTGTGCTGTCGTGTGTAAACAGCTTCACCCTCTATGTGTCTCCAATTCTTTTCTGAGGAATTATAAACACCCCATCCTACAGAGGGAACCGTGTCCGGCCCTTTGTCCATACTTGGTCTTGTCCAGATTGGTGCTCAGTAGAACCTGTTAGTTGATTCATCCCATGAAACCCACCTGCTTCTTCACACTCCCTATCTCTGAGCGGATCCTCTGGATCAGACGGTTGAGCTCAGAGATCTCAGCCTTAGTGAACTTGAGGTCATCCCCATGCTGTCCTGCTGTGACCTGCAGCTCCTGGATCTGAGGTTGGATGACAAGGGAAGAACAGCACAGAACAGGTGAGAATTCACCTGCTTGAGAGTATTCAGCACAGGCAGGATGGTCATCTACCCTTCTCAATATTCACACAGTTCAGGCACCAGCGATAGAGGTGAAGGGAGGGGTTGGGGAGAGGGAGAAACAATCCTTTTTGTCTAGATAGAAAGGTCCCTCCCTAGTTCAATAAGATCCTCAGGTTCTCAAACATGAGAGCCTTGGTGGAGTTTGATTTTCCTATCTTCATTTTGCTGAAGTTGGAACCATGAAAGAAAACCAAGATATGTGTATTACTCACAGAAACTGTGTCAGAATCCTATCAGGGTTGTGTCTGGCATGGCCTCTGCTGTCCACCAAGGGCTGTGGCAGGATAAAGGCCAAGTCCCATATATGTCCCACAGCTGAGACTAAACCACAAGAGGCATTCCTACAAGGCTCGACTCCAAGACAAAAGAGGTCTCTGCCTAGTGCAAACACAAACGCATGCATGCACATGCAAATGTACACACACCCAAGCACACAAGGACACACGCATGCACGCACATGCAAATGTACACACACCCAAGCACACAGAGACACACGTATGCACACACACAACCGTACACCACACACAAGGACACATGCATGCATACACAAGCACATAGAGAACACGCATGCATGCACACACAACAGTATGAACACACAAGCACACAGGACCACATGCATGCGTGCCCGGCATGCAGCCCACCTTGGTCTGGTACAGCGCCTCTGCCTCGGCCTTGCTTTTCAGGGCGATCTCCTCATACTGGGCACGGACCTCAGCAATGATGCTGTCCAGGTCCAGGTCCCGGTTATTGTCCATGGACAAGATGACAGATGTGTCGCTAATGTGGGACTGGATCTGAGCAATCTCCTAGGGGACATTTGGAGGAGGGAGCCAGTTAGGGGGTCCCCGTGAGACACCATTTTCCCTAGGAAAATTCCTTCCTGTCCCTTTCTGCCCTTCCTTGGCATCTGAACTCTGCATCAAGACCAGTGCCTGCCCGGCATGTGGATGGGCACCTCGGGTTCTCAGCCCCAGATGGAGAGACTCCCCCCATCGTGCATGCAGGACAGCTCCTACCCCTTTCTGAATGATCACCCTCAAAGTAGCCTTGGCTTCCCCCCACCACAGGATCAAGTCTGATCTCTCTCAATGTCACACGGAGGCTCCTAGGGTGTCCCCAGCCACCTCCCCCATCTCTGTGGAAAGCCTCTACCCCTTCCAAGCCTCTTCCCCTTTCCTAGTCCTTTGCACAATTCAGGATCCTGGGTATTCACTTTTCTCCCTTTCTCAGCACCCTTAAAATATTCTTCCTTCTTCTCCTCTTTCTCCAGGAACCATTCCTGATGGCCCTGGCAGAAATCATCATTCCCTCCTCAATTCTCCCCAAACTCAGCTCCATGGTGTTTTTCTTCCAGGCTGTGAAATCCTGGAGAACAGTAGTAATTTCATCTCCTCAAAGCCTGGCTCACTGCTCAACACCTAGTAGAACCTCAGGGGATGTGAACTTCACTCGGTTGAAACCTTTCCAACTCTTGGTCCACAACCATCCAGGCAAGGGTCAAAGCCGCTTACAAGAAGGGCAGTCCTCACAGAGAGGTCAAAAAAGTCCTACCCCTTCGTGGAGGCACTTGAAGAATTTAATCTCTTCTGTCAAGGAGTCCACCTTGGCCTGAAGTTCAACTTTGTTCATGTAGGCAGCGTCCACATCCTGGGGAACACATGACAGTCAAGTCTGCCCCCAAAGGAGCCACCTTTTGCCTCCCTTCCTGCTACAGGTAGCCCTGGACCCCCAGCTCTCTCCACTCTCCTTATCCCAAGCTTCATGGGGGTCTTCATGGGGGCTCAGTTCCTGAGAGCAAACCAAGTGATTTGTAGTGCAATGGAAACACCAGAAGCACAGCAAAATGCTTAGATTTTAAGCTGGCAAATTCTGGGAGCAGCATGCATGTTAGGATAGAGACTTGCAGGGAGGAGCTAAAAAGTTAGAACCTCCACTGCCTCTGCCCAAGGGACTGAGTGACCCACGACTCCCTTTCCTCATCCTACAAGCATCACTGTGCCAGGCACTCAGGAGCCCTCTAGCCTCCTTCCAGCCCTTCCTACTTCCCTCTCACCTTCTTGAGCACCACAAACTCATTCTCTGCAGCTGTGCGTCTGTTAATCTCCACCTCGTATCTGCGTGGGGCAAGACATTGACATAAATGAGTTCTGCAAACACTCGCAGAGCAGTTAGTGATCATCTCTGTGCCATGAGCTGCAGGGTAGGGGTCTTCAGGCTGCAGGGCTACATGTGTACCCCTGGAGTACATATAACCTTCCTAAACGGGATTCAGAAAAGGACAGGTTTAAAGAAATCAATTTCCAGCTCCATAGTTCCTGTGTAATCTGCCCTAAAATGCATCTGCTTGAGAAAGCACCTGGTGTCGACGTGTCAGGCAGATCCTCCTCCCTGTCACAGCCCCTCCCACATCATCGCAGAATGGCACCCCCACCCCCAACACGTGCAATGGTTCAGGGTGCAAAAGACCTCTCAGGCACTCCACAAAATCACTATTCTCATCTTCAAACTATATGTTATACCTGCTTCTTATACATATTTCTGCTCCAGGTGAAACAAAAGAACCAGGGTGATCTTCATACAGATATATGGGAGGTAAGGGTATTGATCCTTTCATTTAAAGAGCTCACCTCTTGTATCCCTTACTATTGTCAAAGAATGTATTACAAAACAGAGTGCATTGGTAAGAAATTAATGCTGAATGGATAAGCAAAACGCTGTGCATGCACACACACAATGGAATATTACTCAGACTTAAAAAGAAAGGAAATTCTGCAACATGAGATACACAAATGATCCTTAAGGACATTTTGCTAAGTGACATAAGTCGGTCACAAAAGGACAAATGTTGAATGATTCTACTTACATGAGGTACTTAGAGTAGTCAAATTCACAGAGACAGAAAGTAGAATGCTGATTGGCAGAATGGGGGAGTTAGTGTTTAATGGGTGTAGAGTTCCAGTTTCCCAAGATGAAAAGAGTGATGGAGGCGGATAGTGGTGGCAGCTTTACACTATTATACACGTATTTCATACCACTGAACTATACACGTATTTCATACCACTGAACTATACACTTACAACATGGTGAGGAAGGTAAATTTTATGAGTATTTTACTATAATAAAAAGTGAAAAATAACAGAGCATTAATGCTAGAAAATGGCATTTTTCTATATACTTAAACATAAGCAATTTTTTCAGCTCTTTACTCATTCCCAGAAGCTTCCTCCCCAGCAAAAAGCACTGTTGAATGGCTGAAGCAGGATAGTACAGGTTAGTGAAGTGAGTTATTTAAAATATGAACAGCAAGTTTTCTGAGCCTGCCAGATTTTTCTGGTTATACTAGATAAAATACACAGAACACAGTTTGTATGATTTATCTAAGATTTCTTATGTTATTTAAAAGGTAATTAAAACCTTTTTATCAAATTATGTCATGAAATAGTTTTTCTATTACAATTAATCTTTATCTCATATTATCTTATCGAATGTTGAATAATGTATACCTTCTCTTTATTTATTTTTATTTTTATTTTGAGACAGAGCCTCAAGCTGTCACCCTAGATAGAATGCCGTAGCATCACAGCTCACAGCAACCTCCAATTCCTGGGTTCAAGCGAGTCTCTTGCCTCTGCCTCCCAAGTAGCTGGGACTGTAGGCGCCCGCCACAATGCCCGGCCATTTTTTGGTTGCAGCTGTCATTGTTGTTTGGCAGAGTGCCCGGGCTGGATTTGAATCTGCCAGCTCAGGTGTACATGGCTGGTGCCTTAGCCCACTGAGCCACAGGTGCCGAGCCATACCTTCTCTTAATAAACAGAAAAGCATATACTAGCTGCCAGGCCAATTAGTTTATATCTTTATATTTGCTAAAATTCATAGAAAGTGTATGATCAAGATAGCTATTAAAATCAATAACATTAGTTACAAATTTTATATTATCTACTTCTAGAGATCAAACACCTGCATTCAATATACACATATACACATTTACAAAGAGAAACAATGCTATAGTGATACTATTGACTTTATAAATAACTTATAATTTTTAAAATACATTATAATGAATAAAAGTTAAGCTACAAAAAATGCATATTTATCTTATTTTATAACAGACATATTAGTTATATTAAAGCTATATCATTTGGCTATGTCAAACAGTTTGATGAAAATGTTTCAGATTGTATATGAAACCAGAACATTGTACCCCTTGATTGCACTAATGTACTCAGCTATGATTCAACAATAAAAAAAAGCTATATCATTTTAATCTTGAATGTTTTTAGTAATATACTGTACAAGATATATTCTTTAGTGTATTGCCAAGTGGATTTTACAATAGTTCCCCAAATACATGTTTATACTTTTATTTGAATTTAGAGGTACAGTCAGACTTTTTCTAATAAGAAACAATTCAGTTTCAAAACAGTTTGATCATGAAAACGGACTTTTCCAGTGAAGCTAGGTGGTAGATACTTTCCATAAATTGAATGAGCTAAATCTTCAGCTCCAAAGTTTCGAACATGTGTATGCGTGTATACATATGTGTATATGGGGGGGTACGCATGTATAAAAACATGAAATAGACTCCATTTTTAAAAAAATAAAGAATTAGTAACTGTTCACTGAATACTAAGGATGTTTGTACGTTGTCAGTCTTTTCTGATTTACTGGATTAAACATGGTGCCCTCAAGGGACAGTGGTCATTTGATCAGTCTTAGTAAAATTTTGTTGAAAATTTTGGCAGAAATGTGGAAGGTAAATGACTTTATTGACTAGAAAAAAAAATTCTTTCTTGCAAATCAGATGGTTTTTAAATTCGCTTCCATAAAAAGAAAGAAGAACCTGAATTGGCAGCTGACAGAGTATTCAAAGTGATCTTTAATAAGTCATCATGTGACTTGTAATGACATGTAATCATTCACATTCATACGGAAGTGCATGTTGAGGGTGGGATACTTTGTAGGCATTTGGGATAACCAAGTGAACAAAACAAACAAATATTCCAGCTCTTATGGTGGGAAGGGAGACAAACAACAGACACAGCAAATAAATCAAGTATACAGTAGTCAGAAAACAGCAAGTGCTATGGAAGAAAGAAAAAGTCAGAAACACTGGGAAAACATTCAGAGAACTGAGTTGCGAACAGTTCCAAAACACCTTCCATTAAAATTTATTCATAGGAGTAAACTTTACCAGCGTTTACCTAAGAATACAAAAGAAAAAAGCACACAGAGGGCTGAAATCTTACCTCATTCTAACAAGAGTCGTTATTCATACACAGGTAACTAAGCCGGTTGGAGAAAAGTCTGTCCCACTCATCACATTAAGAAATAATTATTTTGTGCTTTATATTTTTAAAACTTATTTAACAAAATTAGTAACACATTTTGTTATTTGGCTAACTCAACCCAGAATGAATCTTTAAACATTTAAGAATTTATGACCTCACAATTTCAAGATACATGTTATATTTGGTGGTAGCTAAGATGATCAGTAAGAGACCTAATGGCATAAAACATATATTACATTGGGAGAAAATTATGTGGGGAAAGTGGTGTGAAAATTTTAGTTCAAATGGGAAAAGGATCAAGGTAAAATTTGTGGTTTCTAAAACAGAGCTTGTTCATTAACTTTTTAAATGGAAAATGATGGCTACTAACCTGCCATGGCACCTAGTTGCCATTGAATGTATTGAAATGAGTGATGTACCTATTATAATTTTGAATGGAAATATACATAACATGCTTGAAATTACCTCCTTTGCAACTACTTAAATTTATGATAAAATTTTTAGATGCTAATGTTATAATTGAGAAATGTTTTAATTGTGAGGAGTTTTGGGTTTTGGTCTTTGTTTTTGTTTTCTTTTTAGAGACAGAGTCTTACTCTGTTATCCTCAGTACAGTGAGGATACAGCTCACAACAACCTCAATCTTTTAGGCTCAAGCAATCCTCTTGCCTCAGCCTCCCAAGTAGCTGGGACTACAGGCGCCTGGCTAGTTTCAGGGACAGGGTCTTGTTCTTGCTCAGGCTGGTCTTGAACTCCTAAGCTCAGGTGATCCACCCACCTCTGCCTCCCAAAGTGCACTTCACCCAGACAATTGTGAGGAGTTTTAAAAATGATTTTAGAGAATCTATAAGAAAAAACTTCAGTCTGTACAATGATGCTTAAGATACATTGTGTGTGTCTTCTAGAAATTCACAACTTAAGATGAAGGGAAATTACTAAAAATTCTAGCTTAAGTATGATTAAATGAGGATTAAATTAATGATTTGGATCTCTTATGATATATCACAAAAGAGGTACAAGAAAAGCTGCATGAGGACCCACAGGTGAAAGAGATGGTTGATAAGGAGAGTTTCAAAATAATTGTAATAAATGGCACTAATATTCATTTTACTCCTTATCATATGATAAACATTGTGCTAATTCTTCACATATATTATTTAGTTTAATTTCCACAGAAGTCCTATCAGGTAGGTTTGGTTATTATCCCAACTTTATAAATGAAGCAAAAGACATTAAAATACTTGTTCAAAGTCATAATGCTAATTATTAATGAAGCTAGAATTCAAGTCTAAGACTTCTGACATCAAGGATGTAATGCCTGATGTTCATGCAGCCCTTTCATTCTTTTAAGAGCTGTGAACACATTTATCTTCTCAGCAGTTCTTTTAGATAGCAAGGCAGGAATCAGTATTTGGATTTGTAAATATTAAAACTGAAGTTCACAGAGGATCAAGAGATTCACCTATGGTTGTTCAACTGGTGAGTGATGATTCTGGAACACTGAGCCTTTCTCAGAGATAGCCCAGCCCCTGGATGCCTCCACCTGGACGTCTGGACTGTGCCTGGAAGCCCCTTGATCTTTCCAGACCCTGCTCACTCCACTTGGGCTCCAAGTCCCACCTTAATTCCACTGTGTTCACTTCCACGTATTGGTAGCTATCTGAACGTGTTCTTTAAACCTGTCCCCAAATCTGTGTGTTCTCTGAGGTCAGGGACCCTGTCTGCTCTGTAGGGATTTCAGAATAGGAACGGACAGGCAGACTGAATGTGGAAAGAGAGAGAGAACTCTGGTCTCACCAACTCCACCCCCTTCAACTGTGGAAGAAGCCATCTATCCCGGGGAATCCTGGCCTCTGGGAGCAAACTTCGGAAATACCAGGTCCCACTGAGCCTAGATTTCCTACTCTTGCATATTCGGCTGAACTGGGAGGAAGACACAATCTCTGGTTCCAAACACATTCTCAATTATCCTCTTTAAGAGTAGGATTCGGTGGTACAGAAGTAAGTTTTAAAACTGCATTTTTGCTTAACTTTAAAAGCTGTTCTGGGATTAGCAGGCGTCTGACATTCTGGGAATTTCCAAGGAAAACCCCACTCGGGAAGAACTATGAAGTCACTGGATCGTCCATCTGGTTTCGAGACACTTCTCCTTCCCTCATTCCTCCATTTTTCAGTGCTGGAAACTGAGCACACATCTCCTAGGCCTGTGGCTCTCAACCTTTCTAATGCCACGATGTATTTTCAATGTGACAAAGGGGTGGCAGCCCCCAGGTTGAGAACCACTGTCCTGGGCAATTTGAAGCACCCTTTGAGGCAGACCTGTTCTCTTCCTATGTCCCATTCTATCAGGACGGCCCTCCCTCCCCTGTGGGAAAGGAAATAGCCGTGGTACCAGCAAAGTCTCTAAGAAGGCAAAATGCTGGCTCCAAGTCAAAACCTCGTCTGTGATCAGACCCTCCAGGGCCGTAGTCTCGGCTCCCACTCACCGCTTCTTGTACTCCTCCACCAGGTCCTGCATGCTCCTCAGCTCCGAGTCCAGCCTCACCCTGTCCCCCGACAGCGTCTCCAGCTGCTTCCGCAGGCCGCTGGAGTAGCCCTCGAGGATGGGCTCCAGGTTGTTCCTGCAGTTGTTCAGGTCCAGCTGCTGCAGGAGGTTCCACTTGGTCTCCAGCACCTGGTTCTGCTGCTCCAGGAAGCGCACCTGGAACCCAACAGTGGTCATGGCCCAGACTCCTCATGCTGCTGCCTCTCAAAGGTGAGGAGAGGGCCCCGGAAATGAGAAGCAGCCATCCCCGGGTGGCAGTGGGGGGGTAGAGGGGGTTGGAAGGAGCAAGGCTTGTCCGAGCTTGGATTCGGCCAGGGGAACAGGCTCACTCCTGTCTCCAAGGTAAGAACTAAGATGTCATCTAAAAGAAACCCTGGGCTCGGCGCCTGTAGCTCAGCAGCTAGGATGCTAGCCACATACACCAGAGCTGGCGGGTTCAAACCCCACCGGGGCCAGCTAAACAACAATGACAACTGCAACCAAAAATGGCTGGGTGTTGTGGTGGGCACCTGTAGTCCCAGCTAGTTGGGAGACTGAGGCAGGAGAATCGGTTAAGCCCAAGAGTTAGAGGTTGCTGTGAGCTGTGATGCCTCGGCACTCTACCGAGGGCAACAGAGTAAGACTCTGTCTCAGAAAAAAATAAAGAAAGAAAAGAAAAGAAAAGAAACCCAGAAGCAGGCTTAATCAGTGATGTCATCTGCCTCTGCCAACCCCACTGTGAGTGTTCCTGGGACTGCGGTGGCTTCCTGGCTGTAAATGCTGAGAGTGTTTTCTGCATAAAGGGAAATGGGAAGTATGGGAGAGACAGTGCCTGGGGAAGGACATTGAAGGTCACGGTGGTGGTGAGGAGGTTCTTCCTGTTGTATAGCCTAAATCACTCCACAGTGTTTCTTGTTCAAAGCAGGCTGTCACCTCTTCACAAATTTCCTTCATACTTGACCAGAGGTTTCACATTTTTGGACAAACTAACCAGGCCATCGGCCACTCCCCAGCATCCTCCCCTCTCTTAGCTGGCGCGACAGAAGGGAACACGCTGGGAACAACAGACTTAGCAGGAGGAAGAGCGACCCCGTCCTGCAGAGCACTGTCTGTGTCCCGCTCGTGGCCGCTCCCCTCCAGCCACCCACTTCCTCTTCCCTGGCACAGGGGTGAGTCGCACCATCCTCTGTCAACTGTCCTATCAGTGTGGGCACGGCTCCTGGCCTCCCTGTTCTCAGGTTCCTCGTCTGCAGGGCAGAGTAGTAATGGAGTCACGGAGTGCCTTGGCAAGTGAGAATCAGCTGGGCAGCTCCAGGTGTTGAGAAACGTCTTCATAAATGTCAGCTACTGTTATTACTACGTCCCCTTGTCACTCACGGTCGAGACCTCGGGCCAGGTAGAGACAAGAGAAGCCCAGGCCTTGTTTCCTCCCATTCCCCAGGGTCACTGCCTTGGGATCTCCAGAGACATCTCCCCTATTACCCCAATTTCTGGACACCGCCCAAGCACACAGTTGCCTGACGTGTCCTCTTTCCAAATCTCTGCTCCACCTCACCCTCTGGCCCTTTTCTCTCATCTGCTGGGTGTGCACACTTACCCACCCCCTACCTCCCAAGTCCTGCATTCACCAAGCACAGGCCGTGGGACATTCCCTGGTTTGTGTCCCTCTAGGACCCCTGTTCTGATCGTGTGTCCCCCTCTCCTTCTCTGACATTGGGAGCCCCCGAACAGCCCATTTTATGGCTCCTGAGGCCCACCTCCCTTCTGCTGTCTTATCTCACAGGGAAGAACGAAGCTCCCACGTGTTGGAAGTATGTGCCAGGCACTGTTTTAAGCACTTTATAAACATCACAATTAATCCTCATCACAACCCACTGGGGGAAGAACCATCACTGTGCCTATCTTATAGGTGAGGAAGGAAGGCTCAGAGAGGTAATAACGCACCCAAGTTCCCACACAGCCAGGTCCGCGACCACACTGGGGCAGACGCTGGAGGACCCACCTTGTCGATGAAGGAAGCGAACTTGTTGTTCAGAGCCTTGATCTGCTCCCGCTCCTGGGCGCGCACCTTCTGGATGTCGGGGTCCAGCTCCACGTTGAGAGGGGCTAGAAGGCTCTTGTTGACGGTGACCTGAGGGATGCCCCCGGGCGGGCACACGGATGGACCCATGGGCCCCAGCCCAGCGCTGCCAAAGACGGTGCCCACGAAGCCGCCCAGGCGGCCACAGCCTCTCCCGGCCGTGGAGCTGAGCGCCAGGCGCCGGCTGCCCCCCAGGCTGAAGAGGCTCTTGCTGCCGAAGGCGGCTGAGCCCTTGACCCCTGTCCTGAAGGAGGCAGAGCTGCTGCAAAGACGGCCTGAGAGGACCGCCGAGCAGCCGCTGAAGCCCAGGCGCTCCCTGCCGGGGTAGTGGGCCAACTGGCGGCTCATGGCTGGCACGGGCAAGGTCGGGCAGCTGGTGGCACGGAAGGCAGGACAGGGGCGCAGATGGCTGTACACCTCTGCCACTCACCCCTTAAATAGGATGGGCGCTGGATGGAGTCAGCATAATTTGCATGACGGAACACCTTTCAGATCACTGTGAAAGGTGGGGGCTCTTGGGTTCTCCTTTTGGGAAATTACCATCCACTCTCCAAGATTTTGTCTCTTCTTCCCTGACTCCCCAGGACTCCCTATAAAATGGCCCAGAACCCAGCATTTGCTTTGCTCACCTCCAGCATTATAATAATTTGGCCACTTTATCTCCCCTCGCTGCCCTGCAATTATTGGGGTTATCACTGTTACGATCATGATCATCGCTGGAGGGAACTTGCAGTGGGCCTGGCCCCTCTGAGTGCGTCTGGGGAGGGAGTGTATGGAACCTGTGTCGGGGCCACTTCTGTTTGAGAAACACATGAACAGATCAAGAGTACTCCAGAGATTTGTCCTTAGCCTGTCCCCCTCCTGCCTCCCCGGGCTTCCGGATGAGGACATCTCTGTCCTATATACCAAGAAGGAAGTTCAGCGGGAGGAGACTTCGGCCATACCTGCCGTCTCGCCTGTTGGGGCAAACAGGACAAACCGTGGCAGACTTAAGGCTAGTGAGACCTCTGGTCACAAGTGCTGGGGGGCTGGCTTCGGGCCAGAGCTAAAAGGTTGCTCCAGAAAAGCCTTTCTGCACTAAGAGTGGGCACAGACCAGCTGGGAAGGAGGGAGGCCGACCTGGGAGGTGACACCGGAAGGCTTCAGGCCTGGTTTGGAAGGTGAGCTTTCATTGTTCTTGTTTTAGTTTTCTTTTTAGTAAAAGAAAAGGCTCATTTATCCAATCCAGGAAACCTCTGAACAGGTCATTTGCTACGCTTTCATCACCAGTTCAGCATCAAGATGTGACCAATTATTAGGAACAGGTCAAGACGGCCGGAAGACTCCTCACATAGGAAATCAGCGACAGGAGTCCGGGCTGGGCAGGCTCCTTCTACAGTGGATCTGGATCCAGTGGCCTTTTCCCCAACTTAAGTTGTCTTTAAGGCTTCTCTGAGACAGCCTTCCAGTTCCTGGGACACCCAGGTGGGTAGTTTCATTGCTGTTATTTTCTTGGTCCAGCTAAGTCTTGGGGTCCCATTTCCTCCATCACACTGACAGGGCCCCCTGTATCAACCCTTCCTTCCCCTGCTCTTCCAGCACCCAGCCCATGCCTTGGCACCAGGGACATTCAAGATCACTATGAAACAGACAGGTGCTCTCAGAAGTACCCTGGAGCCTGGACTCCCCTTGGAGACCTACCGGGGTGCCCAAATGGTACCTGGGGGTAATTGGCTGACACACCCTCCACTGGGCCAACCACAGGGCATAACAACAGCCAGGGTGTTTGCCCCACGGGTATGAGGGCATTGGTGAGTGGTGGCAATGGCGCCAGACACAGATGAACAGATAGGGGCGTCTAGGGTGTCCTGGGTGGGGAAGAGAGCGGACTCTGGGAGCTGCCTCAGAATAGAGGCTATAGTCCACTCCCTCTGGAGAGAGGAGAGGCAATGTCAGTGTGGCTAGATGACCCATAGGCCCTTCCAGAAGCTCTAGGTTATGCTTTTCATTATTTCATGAGATTCTTCACCCACCTGCTTCATAATTTTAGATCATTTTTTCCCCACAACTATAGGAAAGAGTTTATTAGTTCTGGCTATTGAGAATAGAAATACAATAGCTGGGCATTGTGGGCACCTGTAGTCCCAGCCACTTGGGAGGCTGAGGCAAGAGGATCACTTTAAGCCCAAGAATTTGAGGTTGCTATGAGCTGTTACACACAACACTCTACCGAGGGCGACATAGTAAGAATCTGTCTCAAAAAAAGAGAGAGAATAAAAATGTAAGAAAAGGATTTAAAATGAGAATTCTTACATAAGATTGGCTTACAAATAGTGTCTTTAAAATCACTTATTCTCTGGAAACTTTCTAAAGAGCTGAGACACCTGTCCCTCTGGGACCAGGGCTCTTCTGCCCAGGGCTAGGGAATCAGTAAGATGACCTCTTCCTATCTTCCCAAGAGGGATTGACTGACTGGATGAATCAGAAATGCCTCAACCCTGGATCACATTTATCACAGATCATGAAGAGACAGCAGTGACACATGCAGATTTCAGAGGCTCCGGATATGTTGGGATGTGAGCAGATCAAAGGTGGCAGAGGCCTGGGAGGAGTGGTTCTCAATGCTTCTGTCTCTGACAGCCGCTTACAGTCTCACCTCAGGCCCTCATAACCATCTCGGCTATTAGTTCTTGGGTTAAAACAACCCCCCACATTGGTAGACAAGGCCAGGAATGTCACCATTTGAAACCAGACCTCTACACCAAAAGATGGATGAAGCCACTCTAACCAGGACTTGCAAATGTGTCACTGGTTAAACTAGATCTCATATGCCCTGCAACACTAGTTCTTAAGACAATAATAATAGTTATCATATGGAGAAGAAACATGAGGATGGATTCTGCACCGGGTTTTACATAAAAAAAGTTAAACAGGCATCTTATTGCAGGACTTTCTAGATCCTTTAACACTTAATACCAGGACGGTGAACTACTCTGTACCAGGACCAGGATGGCAGGCACATGTCATTACACATTCGTGCAAACCTATAGCATATGTAACACCAAGGGCGAATCCTAATGTCAACTATGGACTTTGGGTGATAATAATGTGCCCAACGTAAGTTCGTCATTTGTAAGAAATGTACTACTCTGGGAGGAAATGTTGCTAAGCTAGGGGGCTGTGCATGTGTGGCAACAGGGTACATGGGAAATCTCGATACCTTCTACTCAATTTTGTCATAAACCTAAGACTGCTCTAAAAAGTAAAGTCTATTAAATAAATAAATAGATGGATGGATGGTGTTAAACCCCAATAACAACAACAACAAAATACAAAATGCTTTCTATTGTGCCAAAGGGTGATACAAAACTTCATGTTTTTCATACATTTAGCTGAGAGGTGGGATTCTGAATCATGCGGCTTTTTCTACCTCTTAATATTTGTGAATTTTCTAATAAGCATATAATATTTTTATAAGTAAGCTTTCCCCCCAAAAATCTAGAGAAAAGCAAGAAGGCTGCTTCTTGTAGCAAAAACAAAGTTTCAGAGCACACATAAAAACTCAGGGTTTTCCAAATCTGTTTTAGACCACAGAGCCCTCTTTTTAGCCAAAGATGGGAGCCAGAGTTTCAAAGAATGTTCTTTAATGTTCTTGTCATTCTTAACAACAAGTTATCTCTCCTTCACTACTAAGTAGACTTGATTTTTCCAAATCTAAACAGACTTACAATATTTCCTTAAAAACATGAACAGGGGAGAGTAATTGGTGGGATCACATCTACAGTGCATCTTAGAAGGG
>CAUYON010019549.1:0-32234 GCA_963573935.1 Arctocebus calabarensis | reverse complement strand
CCCCAGGGTACCTTGGAGTGAGTGTCTGGGGAGGACGTTGCTACAAAAGACACCCCCAATAATCTGGCCTTTTGGAACTCCCCTGTGTTATGTATCCTGGTTGTTGGGGACAGTGGGGGCCACTGACAGTAGCTGGAACATGTCTGGGGGCCCAACACCAACTTCTGGAGTTTCCTGTGGGTTATCACAGTCAGAGGTGTCAATCGTGCATTAATCACTATTTCTGCCTCGGCTGATCTGGGTCCATGTTGTACACCTTCTGACAGCCTCAGTGATTCTTTCTCTAAATATTGCTGGGCTTTCCTCCTTTCCCTGAACCACCTCTGTTAATTTGGAAAAGTTGAGGGGTTTTCTCTGAATACCTTCCATATCTTTATAAAAGACACTAGCATGTGGTTGCAGAGCTGGGATCCTCTTTGACACAGATGGTGATTCTGATATTGAGATACCGGAACTTTAGCTTCCCTCCTGATACCAGTGTTTCAGGATCTGGTCTTGGTGATTCAAAGAATGAATGCACGGACCAAATCTGATACCAGTGTTTCAGGATCTTGGTCTTGGTGATTCAAAGAATGAATGCACAGACCACAGGATCAGTGGTCAGACAGGGTTTATTCACAGAAGCAAAACTTACAACTTACAAGAAAACCAAAGCTCCTGGCAGAGAGAACCCAAGAGCGGAATAAGCTTTCCTGTGCCCTCTTCCAGGTCTGTCCCCTGGCTCTCTACTCAGGGATTCATATGTTCCCAGAGGGTTGTGTTGCTGGAACTTAAGGTTGACGTTTAGGGTGTGAGTCTTGGTCAGTTACAACCAGTTGTCCAATCAGCAGGAAGGTGCCAGAAGGCCCTAGAAACTCACAAGAGGAGACAGCAAGGCATCATCCATGAAATTGACCAGCCAGAAGTGATTGGGGAGGAGATAGTAAGGGGCCAGTGCTCCCATGCAGGTATCCGGCCCTTCCAGCAAGCTGGTTCCTCCTGCCACCTCAGCATCAACACCACCAGGACTAAGGTGGAAGGGACCCACTTGAACTGTTTGATTTCCAGGTGGGAGCTTTGACTAGGGCATGCAGTTGGGCCCCTTAGAACTGACCAGCTGCCCAAATCCTGTTTCTCTCATCTACAAACATTAATGTGACAGTAAGACAAACACATCATTCCAGGTCAAATCAAAAGCAATAGCCAGGTATTCATATTCCTCTGTGAATTTCCCAGGGTCAGCAGAGAAATTCCCTAACTTTTCTTTATACGTCTAGAGATAGCCCATTGAAAATTGAACATGAACCATCACAGGCTGTCCTGGGGGTTCTGATACCTCCTGCAAAGGACATATAGAAGGGAAGTCAGGATCCAGAAAGGGGGTTAAACAGAAGGGGTGGGATCCTATGCTGGTAGGGCTGAGCCTCCTCTGGGGCTGAAGGAACAGCCACAGTCCTGATCACTGCCTCAAAGTCTCAGGCCTGTTCAAAGTGAAAGAGGCACTCAGATCTCTCCCTGTCCTCTTAAGCCAACACTTTTCCACACAAGAGTCACAATATTGGGTTTTATCCCTCAGGCCCTACCAGCAGGAAGTATCAGGACCCACGTCGTCCTGAAACTTTCCTCTTATGTTTAATCCTAGGAGTTTTATCAAGTTAGTTCTTATTATTGAAGTCTTCAATTCACTGTGAGTTAATTTTTTCTGTATGGTATTAAAATGTCAGTGTCCAGTGAGAATAGCCCACATCACAAAGTCCCAAAGCTGCAGATGCTGTCACAGATGTAGAGAGAAGGGAACACTTTACACTGTTGGTGGGACTGCAAACTAATACTTCAGGAGTAGGCTGATTGGAATTCTTGATTTAAAACTTTAGTAGAATTGCAGTTTGCAAAGTTTATTTCAATTCCTGTGTCAGGCATTTCAGATAAATTCTTGGACCATTTTGAATGGAAACCTTTGATACTAATAACAAGTATCTGGGGGCGGCGCCTGTGGCTCAGTTAGTGGGGCACCGGCCCTATATACCAAGGGTGACAGTTTCGAACCTGGCCCCCGGCCAAATTGCAGCAACAACAACAACAACAACAAACTAGTATATGGTTCTTTGCCGTTTCTTGAAGAAATTATAAGCTAGGCACAGGGTTCATGTTTAGTTAAGCAGTTTAATAACAAGGAGAAGTGCCTTTTTGGAAATGGGTAACTTTTTTTTTGAGCCAGACTTAGTCTCTGGGCAGAGTGCCATGGCATCATAGCTCACAGCAATCTCAAATTCTTGAGCTTGAGCAATCCTTTTGCCTCAGCTTCCTGAGCAACTGGAACTGCAGGCGTGCACCACCATGTCTGGCTAGTTTTTCTATTTTTAGTAGAGATGGGATCTTGCTCTTGCTTAGGCTCATGAGCTCAAGCAATACACCTGCACTGGCCTTCCAGAGTGTTAGGATTACAGGCATGAGCGCCAGTCCCTGGAGATGGGTAGCTTTGAACAGTGCGTTAACTCAGCATCTCTGCCTGTTTAGTTTCTGGGCAGATCCCACAGCCTGTACTGCCCTTGTCTTCTGCATTAATCACATTGTTAGAGGTGGAATCTTCAGTATTTGCACCTCTAGTTTCCTTGCATGTATTGCTCATTTTGGTGTTTGGAACATAATTGGACATTGAATCACTAACTGTAAATCTAGTGTTTGATCTGTAATGCTTTTATATAAAGGTTTTTATTTTAATAATAAAAAGTTTTGTTCTAAAAAATAAAAAAATAAAATAATTCTTTTTTGTTTTGGGTAGATGCCTAATGGATTGCTGGATCAAATGAAAGCTCTAGTTTGAGTTCTTTGAAGATTCTCTATACTTCTTTCCAAAGAGGCTGTATTAGCAGCTTTGGTTGTTACACTTCCTTTGTGGAATCTTAAGTGTCTTCTACATATGAGATCATGTCATTTGTAAACCAATCACTTTACACCTTCCTTTTCAATATGAGTGCCTTTTATGTCTTTCTCTTATCTAATTGCTCTTTCAGTTATTGGTATCTCCAGATTGCACTTGTCCAAATCATCCACTAATAATAGCCTTTTTTGCTATGTTAGTCTCTTAAATCAAGTGCAAGACAAAAATAGTCCTGAACTCCAAGATTTTTAATGATAAATATTATGT
This sequence comes from Arctocebus calabarensis, assembly GCA_963573935.1. Lineage (NCBI taxonomy): Eukaryota > Metazoa > Chordata > Mammalia > Primates > Lorisidae > Arctocebus > Arctocebus calabarensis. Next base: position 29,107 of record CAUYON010019549.1, on the reverse strand, counting down.
CGTTCATGTGGAAAAATGATGATGAGAGTCATCTTCCTAGCAGCTCACTAGATGTGAATATGGGACCTTTTTCTGTATCACACACCCCAGAACATTTCTGGATAGTATCATGATGGCAGCTATTTGTAGCATCCTTTGAACACCAATTCATATTTAAAGAAAAAGGAATTGCATACTTCCTATAGAGACATGATGAGGTCTCTAAACAGTGAAAGTTATCATAGGCTTTCAAACTATAAGTGAGAAGGCTGTGGAAACGTACAGGTTTTAATTTCTAATAAACCAAATATCAATCTCTATAATCCATGTAAACATGGAGCGCTTGTTTCTCTTTCAAGTGGAAAATGTTTTTGCTGCCAATATATGGGGGGAAAACACCCACCCTATATTATCACCAGCCCTGATTGGTCCATTTCTCTGCACCTCTGACCTCATAGAGAGCCATCGAGGCTGAAACCTATATACGGAAAATGTCTTTGCACCCATATAAGGGAAAAAACCCACCCTATGTTATCTCCAGCCCTGATTGGTCCATTTCTCTGTGCCTCTGACCTCATAGAGCGCCATTGAGGCTGAAACCTATATACGGAAAATGTCTTTGCACCCATATAAGGGAAAAAACCCACCCTGTGTTATCTCCAGCCCTGATTGGTCCATTTCTCTGTGCCTCTGACCTCATAGAGAGCCATTGACCCAAGGACTATATGAGCCCTGTCTGGGCCTGGGTCTTTGGTCATTACAGCCCAGGAAGCTTCTTTTGGTGACCTGCGGACTTGACCTCAGATAGCGTGTTTCCTTGATCGTAGTTCTTGCAGTTATCCCAGTGAGTAGTTTAGCATAGTGTTATTTGTTTTGTTAGCATAAGTTCCCATATTATTTTTATCCTAGTTAGCTCTCATTAGTAGTGTTAGCCTATTTAGTGCCCCAGTTAGTACAGTTTGTTAGTGTTCTTAGCATAGTGAGTATTAGTTGTTGTTGTTGTTGGTTATTTAGTGTAGCTTATCTAGCATAGAGTTTGAGCAGTCAGGCCAAGGAGGTCCTCCAGGACTACGAGTTCTTAAAGACCATTGGCCAGGGCAGCTCCGCTGAGGTGAAGCTGGCCCGGCACCGACGAACTGGCACTGAGGTGGCGGTGAAGATCCTCAACAAACGCTTTCTTGCTGGCATCCCGAGTCTGTCTGCAGAGCCCGACGTCATGAAGAGACTGGACCATCCCAACATCATTAAGCTGCTGGAGGTCATAGAGGGTGAGGAAAATATGTACCTAATCATGGAACTTGCAGGTGGTGGTGACCTGGGTGAGAGAATAGACACATCTGGCCAGGTGGAGGAGGGGGAGGCCCGAGCCATATTCTTGCAGCTATTGAAAGCCATGGAGTATCTTCACCAAAAGGGCATCGTGCACAGGGACCTGAAGCTTCACAACATTTTATTCGATTCACAAAACAATGTGAAACTAGCTGACTTTGGCATGGCCGCAACCTTCAGCGAAGGTAAGATGTTCAGAAACTTTTGTGGGACCCCCCCTTACTTGGCCCCTGAAGTTTTCCTGGGCCAAGTAAGGGGCCAGAGGCAGAAATCTGGAGCCTTGGAGTCATCCTCTATACAATGGCGGCCGGAGCCTTCCCATTTAAGGGCCGGGACCACAAAGAACTAAAAGCATCCATCTTAAGAGGCACCTATGCAATACCTGGTTTCACTACCCCCAAATTAAAAGCCTTCATCCAAAAGATCCTAATGCTTGACCCCAGCAAGAGACCCACCCTCCAGCAGATGATGGAAGACCCCTGGGTCCAGTCTGGGCTAGACAGCAGGAGGCCAGGCACGGCAGCGACAGACATCCCACCAGAGGCCGCCACCCCAGTAGAGGCCATCCCACTGGAGGCCAACACCCCACTGGAGGGGGACACCCCAGCGGAGGGGGACACCCCACTGGAGACTGACACACCAGTGGAGCCCGCCACCCCAGCAGAGACCAACACCCCACTGGAGATCAATACCCCACCAGTGACTGCCATCCCACTGGAGGCTGCCATCCCACCGGAGGCTGCCACCCCACCAGAGGCCTCCACTCCACTGATTCCCAGTCCCAGTTGTGCCCCACAGCCTGGCCCCGTGTCCCCTCCTTCCAGCACCAGCCGCCTTAGCAGAGGCCCAGCAGGAGACGCGGGTGCTGAGAGAAGTCCCAGACAAGACCGCGCCCTTGGGGCTGGGCAGATAGTGGAGGACGACACTGAAGAGGGCCAGCGCCGGCGGGGGTGCACTAGGAGGATTGTGAACTTCTTTCTCAAAATGTTCTGCCTCCCGCCGGCCCAAAACATCCACCGTAGGAAGAAGGTGGTGCCTGGGACCAGCCAGGAGACTTGAGGCCGAGACCAGGAGGCAAGTTGGGGTGATCAGCCATGCCTCCTCCTTTTATTTCTTATTGAATTTTCAATAAAGAGATTCAAATTGTATCTTTTAGTGTTTATACATGTATGGAGCACAAGGTGAAGTTCAGGTGAGGGTGGAGCTAACACCTCCATTCCCGCAGGCAGATGCAGCGTGCTGTCACTGGTGTGTTGCCTGGGAAACGCTGACCTCATAGAAATTCTGTGACACGGGGAGGTGAGTGACACAAGGAGGGATGGGGGTGGCAGGGAACAATGTTTCAGACAGGATGAAGAAACCTGACATCTGTTGCACAGCAGGGTGACCAGGTTAAGGAGAATGTCGGGCACATTTCAAACCACCTGAACTTCCACTTCAAAGGCCCTGAGCTCCTGGGATCTTGAAACACGGTGTGGGCGGTAGGCCAGGTGTGGACTCCCAGCTGGGTGGGGAGTCAGACTAGCAACCTGTGGCCTGCAGAGGCCTCCTAGCCACAGTGGCCCGAGCTGCAGCAGGGCCGGGGCAACCCCCACCCCCGACCAGATGGAACAACCACTGGGCCTGGACCAGGACTCCTGGCCACTTCTCCCCTCACTGACCTTCTCTGACTTTCCTTCCATGGTTGTGGGTGTGGGGCGAGAGGGCTCTTAGTCATCTCACTCCTGCTTCTTCCAAATCAGTAGAAATATATCTCTCTCCAGAAAGCTGAGTTTTGGGTATTTTGCTGTTTGGGGTCCTCCCTGCACAGATGGGGCTCTGTCCTTTACAGAAATAGGTATATGAATTAGCATGGACTTGTAATAAAATAACTTAAGAAATTAGCCTAGGCCCAGGAGATAGTAGCCTCCATAAAAATACATTTGCTAATACAAAATCAAGGATGCTACTGAAGCCTATGTAGGAGCCTTTGCTTTCTTAAAAAATGAAGGTAATGCTAATCACTTCTGTCTTCCATTAACTGAGTTGTTTGAACCTCATATGCTGACTCAGTCCAAATACAGCTAATGAGCTGAGGGCAAGATTTTGATATTACCAAGGATCTACCTACCAAATAAACTGCTGGGGGAAATGCAGAAACTTGAAATTATTTGGGGTTATCTGTGGACTCAAGCCCTATGTATACTCCTGGGATCCATGGTTGTTAAATCCATTTGTTCAACAAATATTTATTGAGCACCTATTATATGCTTGGACTCAAGTATGTGGAATCCTAGGAACATAGCGGTGAGTGAAATAGACATGGTCTTCATAAGGCTTTCTGTTTACTTTTAAAGATGGGCATTCAATGAATAATTACACAAACATTTTGTTACAAGTTTGTAAGTGATATACAAGATGAAAAGAGAATGTTTTGAGAATTTAGTGTCTTCATGCAGTAGAAGATAATTCAGAGTGGCTAGAGAGATAGTTAAGAGAGGGGCCACCTCTGTATTTTCTAGGATAGCATACCAGGTGCCCCTCACTAGCAGTGTATAGAGAAATGTGCAGACATTGTGTCTGTTGTATTTATATTTCTCCATTTTATTATTCCGTGACCTAAGAAATCAGGCATTCACACTAGGAAGACCTACAAAATTAAACACATGAGCATCTTCGTCAATACATATAACTCAGATGACCTGGCTGCTCTCACCCAACCAATGATACCAGAAATAGTCCCACTTATCACAAATCACACCAAGACAAATCCACGTTTTACCCCAACTTCCAATCGGGAGACATAAAACAAAAATGAGCCATTTTTCTCAACCCTTCCTAGCCATTCCAGTTTCTGAGGAGGTAGTCCAGTGGGGAGTCCCCTGGGATGCTCCCCAACCCCATCCTGAACTGACATTTGTCAGACATTGGGGTAGGGAAACCCCTAAACCTAGCTGAGAACTACTATCTTTCCACCTTCCCATCCCCTCTCCAAGTTAGCCAAGCAGTAATGGCCAAACCCAGCCAAGTCAGAATTCATGCACCTGGATAACAAACACAGAGGCTTGCCCAAGAAAGACCCAACACAGTAATGTCGCAACTTCCAGAGGACAGCTTTTGCAATTAGCGGGTAGGGCAGCTGGGAAACACCAGAGAAAGAGTGAGCCGAACTGAACCAGAGAAGCTGTGGAATACACAGAGGATTGTAATTTACCTTCCACTTCACAGGGGTAGGGGAGGGAGGAGAGAGACAGACGGTCTGCCAGTTTAGGGTTCAAACACAGGGAAATGGGAATCAAGATGCCATAAAGACAAGGCTGCTCAGCCTCCTTCAACAAACAGAAAAAGGTGGCCTGGTTTGAGAGTCTCCTGTACTAGAGGAACCCTCTCAGCCTTCCCTGGCTTCCCTCTGCCCAGGTCCCAGGGTCCCTGCCCTCTACGTCTGCAGGTCCCTGTTCTTCCCTCAGCTGTCTAAAGGGCTGCTCACAATAGTCTGTTGTTGCTATTGCATTTGAGGCCCAATTTGACTACGAAGACTCTTTGCAACAATGACATGGGAACCTCTGGGATAAGCAGAAATTTGTGGCTTACTAACATTCCTTCCCAGCTACATAATAACGTGAGGATATAATACCTCCTGGTGGGGCACCCATCCGTGGCACAGCCACACAAGAGGACAATGACAGGGGTCACCAAAGGTTTTTATGATGAAATATGTGGCTCCCAAATCAATTAGAAAAATTTGCTTAACAGTCACATCCAGGGTTACCCAGCATTCTTCATGTGTGATGTGGATGGATGAGTGGGAGCCAGTGTGAAACCCTGCCACTTTAGGCCTGCTCTTTTATGTCTGTGGCCACCAGGGTCTGGACACCCCCTCAGCCTCCCAGTGTTGGAGGGACACTCTGTGCCCCAAAACCTGGATGTCCCCATGTGGGACAGGTCCACCAGTGCTTCATGACTTTTCTCTCGTCACCTTCAGTCCTTCTGGAGCTGGTGTGACACTCTCTAAAAGTGGACAGGTTTCCCTCGAGGGTGGCAGGTCTTTCCACCATCCCCAGGGCTGGATGTGAGTGTCTGGGAAGGACATTGCTACAAAAGCCATCCCCAATAATCTGGTCTTTTGGTGCTCCCCTGTGTTACATATCCTGGTTGTTGGGGACAGTGGGGGCTACTGACAGTAGCTGGAACATGTCTGGGGGCCCAACGCCAGCTTCTGGAGTTTCCTGTGGGTTAGCACAGTCAGAGGTGTCAACTGTGTATGAATCACTATTTCTGCCTCAGCTGATCTAGGTCCATGTCATACACCTTTTGACAGCTTCAGTGATTCTTTCCCTAACTATTGCTGGGCTTTCCTCTTTTCCCTGAACCACCTCTGTTAATTTGGAAAAGTTGAAGGGTTTTACCTGAATAGCTTCCATGTCCTTATAAAAGATACTAGCATGTGGGTGCAGAGATGGGATCCTCTGTGATGCAGACGGTGATTCTGATACTGAGATACCAGATCCTCAGCTTCTCTCCTGGCTGGCTCGCCAAATCTGATACCAGTGCTTCGGGTTCTTGGTCTCGGTGATTCAAAGAATGAATCCACAGACCACAGCATCAGTGGTAAGACAGGGTTTATTCACAGAAGCAAAACGTACAACTTACCAAAAAACCAAAGCTCCTGGCGGAGAAAACCCAGGAGGGGAACAAGCTCTCCTGCTCCTTCTTCTGGATCTGTTCTATTTATAAAATATTCTTTACAAAATATTCTCTACTTGGCCACCTTGTTGTAAAATTTAGTAATGAATATTTTGTAATAAAGGTACATTTAGCTACAATTTACTATTTCCCCTGTATGCGACAACTTTTTGACAACCCTCTCCTGCAGGGTCCTGGACAGTTGTTTCCTATTGTTTAACATGTTGAAACACACACACAACATATACTCCACAAGTTAATTTCCTTTCATTTATTCTTTATATTATAATTAAATTATTGAGCTGATGAGTAAAAAGCAACTGTGTATGTAAGTTCTATTATCTGTGACTTAGTTTATGAGAATAATGGAGGCAATACGACATATTTATTACAATATGGAGTGCACTGGGTATGATCTAGAGTTGAGAACCATTGCCCCAGGGCATTCATCTCAGGTAGATTAGTGTCTCACAGCCGGTCACTGGTAATATAGCCAATTGTTCCGCAAATGTTTACTTTGGTAGAAGGGCAAATGGACACAACACAGAAAAGTGTAGGGTTGTGTGTCTTGGGTTTTTGTTCATATGCACACTTACTTGCTGGGTGATTTGGGATAAGTCAGAAAATTTCCCTGGGACTGAATTTTTCTTCTATGAAATGAAAGTGCTGGACTTGATGAGCTCTAAAATCCTTCAGACATCACACCATTATAGATAGAAATGTATTTCCATAGGACAGAGTCTATATTCAGAAACCTCCAATATTTTCAATGCTCATAGTTATTGATGTTATTTTCTGTTCTTTTTTAATACTGAATTCAAACCTATATGGTAACATGAAACTGACTTTCCTATAAGCTGTAAGTGTGTTTTCCACTAAGTAGTAAGCCCACTTAAGTTTTATTTTAGGGACATATTAGCAGTAAGATAAATATTTATAATAATTACAACTATTTATGGAAAAAACCAATGGCATGGGGTTTCATTTTAACACACACACACAGATATGCACATATAAATAGATTACATTTATGATAGTGGTCATAAATGTATATATATATGTATCTGTAGGTAATCATACATGAACATATGAACACCCACATATATATATATGTACAAGGGAGAGAGAGAGAAACAGATTTACTCTTGAAATTAAAAAAAAATACAAGCACTGTGTTTTTTAGTGGTTGACTTCCTTAAAGCCCAGACAAGATTTTCTGAGTGAAATATGCATAGTAAAATACGAGAAAATTACTTGTCCCTAGGTTAGGTAAAGAGTTGGTTAAAAAAAGGGCACATTCATCTTAATCTTTGGGGTAGATCATCATTCTCTCCTTCAATTCCCATTTCCTTCTTCCCTCAGCCACACACACCTTGCCTTTTTCTTTAAATTATCAAGAGGAGGCCACGAAATGTGGAGACGTCACTGCAGGTGCAGATATGAAACTGACAAGTAGTTTATAAACTGGCCCTACCCTGTGCTTGGAGAAGCTTTATAACTGATTGTTTTAATACCAAAGTGACACCAAAGGGGGTCAAGTAAATAAATATGCAAGCCTCACCAGTTCAAAATAATAAAATTCCAATGTGTGCAAGCCTGCTTGTTGAACATATGTTTGAGGCACGGCTAAGCCATCTGGCTCCGTGTCAAGCATTTACACCAACTGCAGTCTTACAGTACCTGACAGCAGAAAAGCTTTATTCCCCTGGTGTTTGGGCACAAATGGAGAAATATTATTGAAATGATTATCTGCATCAAGACTCAGATTTGCTTTGACATTTAGCTGGCTCTGTTTAATCCAAAGGGTTGTCTGAATGAATAAAGAGAAGGGTTCCTCCAGAAGATGCTGTGAGCAGCCAGGGAAAGCCAAATGATTAATGAGACTGAAAGGCAGGGTGGACCTGCCCACCTCCACCCAGACCTCAGTGCCAAGGACTGAATATGAAATTAGTCTAAAGCTTTCCGTGGCTTGTCAGGGAGATTCTTCAACCTTCACATGGGCTCTCATTTTGGACCTCTGGAAACAAAAGGAGTGCTACCTTACCCAATATGGAAGAAATAGACAGGCTGGGAGAGAGCTTCATGTTATAATCAGAACATTTCACATTCAAACACTTTTGCTTTTAACAACTCTACCAGAGGCATTTAGATATTATGTGAGGAATAGAGTCTCTTTTAGGAATCTGAAAGCAACGGCTTGTCGCCTGGTTTCTGTTTTGGCAGCTGGTTTCTGTATGCTATGGTCCTTATATCAAGATAATTTCATTTGGCTCAGAATGCTGTGTTCTACTGGTTATTCTGTACTATCATTCATGGCTATATTAAGTTGAGTTTTTGAAAAGTGAGGTTAGTGCTAGTTTCAGCATTCACCTATGCTAGTAAAATTCTCAAATGTCATCATAAAGAGATTCCTTCATCAGAGTCAAGGGAATGAGCAAGAAAATGGAATGAAAAATTGAAAATAACAATAGAATAATATTGATGCCTTCATTTGGAAATCCTTATCAGAGTTCTAGGTTCAGATACACTTTATCTGATTCTTAGGTATACTGTATGTGCCTTTTGGAGGGAGAGTTTTAGTGATGATTGTTGATTTATATTTGAAATTATTTTGGTGATTTGGATTTAATAAGAATGTTAGACATGATTTCCTTCTCACTCTTACTTTTAATTAACTTTTTATAGAGATATGAATGAATTCTAATGAACACAATTGGCAGGCTAATTGATTTGTTTCCGAGTGCAGTGAGTGATCAGTACGCTGGCAGCATTGATATAATATTCAAGGATGTCAAACAGTTTGGGGGTTAATTTTCTGGCATAGGTTAGTTGAGGAAACTGCTTAAAATATGTACTGTTTTGGATTTTCAAATAAGGGGCTGCTTTATTTTTTAATTTAGTGAATTAAAAGATCTCTATTTCTTTGAATTTATAGTGTCTTTAAATTATCAGATTGCCACAGGGGAGTTGCTTTGTGTATTCCGTGCATATTAACAGAATACTTTTACATGTGTTAATACACATGAGAATATTAAAGACACTTCCAAGAAGATAAAGTATTCCTATTGTGAGAACAAAGCCAAGAATGTGCTCCTCTGTTTAAAAATTATTTTTAAAAGGTGCCACAAAAATCAAGAGTGATCAAAACAAATCCTAAAAGCACCCATTTAAAGAAAAAAAAGCATAACTCTAAGAGGTTACTGTTTTGCTAGGGATCTCGCTTTAAAGGTTTTGCTTAAATAAATCCCAGCGAAATGACATTCTTTTATAGTGTTAAGAACAATGAGCGGGTGAGAAAATATATTATGACATAGTTAAACACAAGGCTATAATTTCTAAACTGCATAAATTACATGTTTTTCCCTATTATGATACAGACAGCCAAACTGAACATTTTTGAAAGAAAATGACCAATGCATGATTAATTGCAAGCTCACAGATTTTGCAGCTTCAAGAGTAAATCAACTGCTAAGAAGTGCTAACTTGCTAAAATATAAACTAATTTTAGTCTCTAGATATTAAAATATAATCCATCTTCTTCCTCCATTGGGAAAGCTAATTAGAAATTGTGACTGGCAGAAGGAGGAGAACCCAGAGAACATCAGAGCAGAGCTCATGTGCTTAAATCCTGAGCCCGGAAAAAGTGGCCAGATTTTTTATTCTTTATATTTCACATATTTAAGTTTCCTGAAACCAGCTTATGGTAATGGCTGCTGCCCAAATGTTCAAATGACAGAAGAGAGAATTTGTGAAAAGAACACATTTAGTTAACATAGAACACTGCAAATATATTGTGGAGATATAGAGAAATGGCCCGTGGGTTTCATTTGTGCACTTCTCAAAAGATTTGACTGTTCACGTATAACACTTGTGACAGCTCAGGATTTGGAGAGGCCGTCAGATAAGCAGCAATTGTATTTTGAACCTTTATATCCTAGGAAACCTCGCAGCCTGTGAACTAGTCGTCATTTCAAGAAGACTTTACTGGGCTCTGATGACTTTTGTTTTGAGAATTAGGGAAAAAAATTATGGAGTTGAAAATACATAATGACTAAATAGATGATCTGTCCTACTCACATACCCAGAACACTTTCTAACAATTTCATATTTGTGATTTTTTATGGCTAGGGTCATATTTCACAGAACCTTTATTTTGCCATATTTTAAAATGTGTAAGTATGTAATCAAAACTTTTCAGAGTGTAACTGTGAGGTTGTTCAATTGAATAAAAAATGGACACCACAAAAACACAAGGGGAAGTTTCCCCACCAATATGATGATTGTTATAAATAAGTGAGTAAATTAGAATTGTGTAATTTCAAGAAGCAACAATTTTATTATAATGACCCATTTTCTTTATTTGTTATTGAAAAAAAGAGATCCAGGCAAACATGTAGTAATAGAAGTGGAGGAATGCCAAATGTGGAACTGATATTCTATGGGCATTTAAAAAATATTAAGTCAGAATGAAAATTCTCCAGTGGATATTTGTATATACCCTTGGGTTGTATGTATTTCCCTGACCTACAGATTAGTTACAATATTCTTTTAAAGAGTAGCATGATTTTCCCCAAGGAATATTAAGTAAAGCCAATATGAGTAACAAGGTAATAAATTCTTGGCAACCTAGATCCCTCACATAAACAATTTATAGTGGGGTTCACACTCCTATGAGAATCTGATACCACTCACAATCTGATAGGAGGTGGGACTCAGGCGGTGATGTGGTCAATAGGAAGTGACTGTAAATACAGATGAAGTTCACTTGCACACCACTCCCCTCCTGCTGTCCAGCCCATTTCCTAACAGGCCAAGGACTAGTACCTTTCTGTTTGCTTAGACATAGAGGCCAAAAAAAAAAAAAAAAAAAAAATAGAAAAAAGATAACGAATTCATCATTGAGTTATGTTCAATCTAAATCTACATATATTCCTTTCTCTACCCTTAATGATTTTAACAAACCATAATTCCACACTCTGAGATAATAGAGTTTTCACAATGAAAATAGTAATTTTGAGAAGGATTCTACATACAGCTTAAGAACTAGAGTAATTGTTACCTTGGTTCTACCCCTTCTGAGTTATGAATCATTAGAAAACATCTACCTGAGCATTCTCAGCTGCAAAATTAGCAGAATGCTAATACTTACCTTAGAGGATTATTACAAGGATTCAAGATCATGATACATGGAAATAACTGGATTAGTGTTTGGCACATAGTAAGTGCTTGATAAATATTAAAGCACATATACATACTAAACATTACAAATCATAGCCAACATATAATATACATGAACACATGGAAACAATATTTCCCTCCTACCAATAAGGTTCGTGGTCTTAGGGTCTACAACACGTGTAGCACAAGGCCAAGGAGAGGTGGTCAGGCGAGATGAAGGCCCAGGTATGGACTCTGTGTTCCTATATCCCCCAACTAAGGAGAAGAGCCCAGAGAACCGATGAGTTTAGTCATGTGCAGCACAGATTACATCACTCCATTTTCTAAATTCACACCTGAGTCACTGCAAGATTTTAGTCAGCGGTTTATGATTCAGTAGGAAAAAATGTATTATCTTTGAAGTACCTGACACTAATTCATCGATCACATAAAAAGCCTAACAGTTACTATTTAGGCATTCTTCTCCGAGAATAGCTGCTGTTTGATGCCTATTCTGTGCCAAACATATTTATTTCACTTGTTGCTAATTATCATCACAATACAAAATGTTTACACTGTTATTATTCTCACTTGAAATATGTATAAACATTTTCAGAAAGATTACTTAATATCTTTTAGGTCATAACACTTACTAATAGTGGAGCCAGGATTCAAATGCAAATTTATTTAATTTCAAATCCTGTTTTATTTGTACTGCATTATATTTATCGATCACAGGAGATTAAAAAAACGAGATTTGAAATATGACCATGCTTCTAAAAAAAATTATTTTTCTCTTCTTTGACTTAACAATGTATCAAATGTGAGAAAGGTGGAAATTTTAAACTCTGAATTCTCAGTCTGTTTCCTACATCAAAAAATCTGGAAATACTGAGTAAAAGATCTGGTTTCTTTGAAGTACTGTTTTTTCACATTATCTCTTTCAATTTCATTGTCTCGGCACCTTACCACATTCTTTACCTGACTTGTATTAGATTTTTCTAATTGTTTTTTGTAACAGCCCATTTCCATTGCAAACTACTCTAACAGATCCAGAAGTAATCTCTTGACATGAGGGACAAATCAGAATGTCTTATATGTGTTGTTGGGGGTCCCAGAAATAGTGGAAAGAAAGAATGAAGTGAAGCAGTAGTTAAAGAAATAATGTCAATTACCCCAAATTGACAAAAGTACATCAACCCTCAGGTTCAAAAAATCCTGCAAAGCCAAGCAGGCAAAATATAAGGAAAAATACACCAAGATACGTAGAGTAAGATTCCTGAAAACTGAAGACAGAAAATATTAAAAGGAGCCAGAGAAAGAGAGACACATTTCTTTCAATGGAGCATCAGTGAAATGAAAAACTGGCTCTTCAACAGACATGATAGAGGTAAAAGAAATGAAAAGACATCAGAAAATACTGAAATACAATAACCACCAACATATCCAGCCAAATATGAACTTGCATGAAGCAATGGAGAATGATAAAAAGCATAAATATGTGGGTAAATATAAATTGATGTTGATAGGACAATAAGAGCAATATTTAAAAATTTTAAACATGTAGAATTAAAATACATGATAACAACATGCACATTGAGAAAGATAAATGGAATTAAAATGTTCTAAAATTTTAGAATTATTAGAAAAGAGGTCAAATTATTAATTTTTATAAGATGATAATAAAGGACATATGTTATAATTAGGGTATCCATTAAAATAAGATTAAATTATTTTAAAATAATAAGTTATGGAGGAGAAATAGGATAATAAAGTGAAAGAAGGCAACACAAGAAAAAAAAGTAGCATGAAAACAAGTGGTTTAATAGAAAACAGATGGATACTAAATATGACTCTAAATGTTTCATTTACTTTGACTATAAAAGTACTAACTGTTGCCTCTTTTTTCTTTTCTTTTTTTTTTTTTTTTTTTTTTTTTGAGACAGAGTCTCACTGTTGCTTAGGCTAGAGTGCCCTGATGCCATCCTAACTCATAGTAGCCTAAAACTTCTACATTCAAGTGATCCTCCTGCCTCAGCCTCCTGAGTAGCTCAGACTACAAGCACCCAACACAATGTCCGGCTTATTTTTCTAATTTTAGTACAGATGATGCCTTACTCTTGCTCAGACTGATCTCAAACTCCTGAGCGCAAGTGATTCTCCCACCATGGCCTCCCAGAGAGCTAGAATTACAGGAGTGAGCCACTGCACCTGGCCCAACTAAAGTTGTCAGATGGGATAGTATGGAGCATGGGGATAAAAGCAGAAACTAAGAAAGGAAGAATACTACACAAACACAAAAGTAAACACAGAGAAATAAGAGAAAGTAATCTCCCTTGATAAAGCAGAGAGCTGTGAGTACCAGAATTAACTATAGCAGAAGAGGTAAGAGGAATGAAAAGAAGGAATCCCCCTGAATATGGGGAAACTTAATAAGAAAGACACATTATTATGACAGAGGAGAAAGAAATTAATAAAATGAGGACAAAATTGAATTAAAGCAACATATAAGACTATAGAAATTCATATGGTACTTAAGGCCTTAATAACTTACAACCTTTTAAGGTTCACTTTTGTTTCCAGCAGTGTTTTTATTGTAGTTTATAATAATGGCCAGTATTTATCAAGAAAATGTTAAATTATATTCAATATACACGATTTTCAGAGGTTAGGAAATGGGTGATACACTATGAAAATTTATCATTCAAATAAAGAAGCAATGCTGTGAAAAACCATACTTTTACATTAATTAAATTGAATTAATTGAATTAACTAAATTGAGAATACTCTTCCACTCTACTGTAATGATACCTCCTTTCTGTTTTGGTAGAAGAATGAGGCACATGAACTGAATTTTTAAATGAAAAGTATTTAAAAACATCCTGCTGGCCAGCAATGGTGGCTCACACCTGCAATCCCTGGGAGGGCTAGATGGGTGGTTTGCCTGAGCTCAGGAGTTTGAGACCAACCTTAGCAAGAGGGAGACCCATCGCCACTAAAAATTGAAAAGTTAGCCAGATGTTATGGCAAGTGCTTATAGTTCCAGCTACTCGGGAGGCTAAGGCAAGAGGATTGCATGAACCTAAGAGTTTGATTTTACTATGAGCTATGACCCCATGGTACTCTACCTAGGGTGACAGAGTGAGACTCTGTCTCAAAAAAACAAAAAACTTGCTTCTAAAAGAGTGTGGAAATGGTCCTTAAATACATAACAGGTCTATCTAGAGTAGTCCTTCACAAAATTGGAAAAGCATATGAACTAGCTGATGTTTCTGTTAAAATGTTTATTCTTACTCAGTAGATCTAGGGTACATCCTGGGACGTATAACAAATTTTCAAGCAATGGACCACACTTAGAATAATCAAAGACTAGTGAATATGGTTCAGAAAGTCTTGCAGATGATAATCAAATGCAAATAATGAAAACAAGACATTTATTTTATGAACATTGCCTCCGTGGCTTTGAACTCTATCTAGCCAAAAGATACTCAACAGTTCCCACAAGGAAAAATACATTATAAAAGGTAGGTCATTCAGGAGATTTTTAGGAATCTTATAAAAATAGAACAAATACGTACTAATTATTTTCATCAGGATCATTTTTAAAAGGGCTTGCAATTCTTTATTTACACAATACAAAAGCAGTAGCGAACTGCTAGTGTATATCTTCGTTGTTTCTCAGAACTATCAAATTCAACTTAGGAAAACAAAAGCTTCCTTAGAGAAACCTTTGCAGGGGAGCAGCAGTCATTTTTTTATTATAATTTCTAAAATATACTTCCAACCAAATTTCATATAAAATTAAAATCCAGGGTCATATAAAGCTGCCAATCAAAACATTGGCAAATGAGAAATGCACACAGTAAACATTTGGGAAAATAACATAGCAGTTTTCTCCTTTTATTAAATTTTGACTGAACAAATGGTAAGTGCTTTGGTGTCAGGGAAGCTGCAAGAATAGAAGCCAATGAGGTTGGAAGCAGCGTGTTAGAAAGATTAAGATAAGTATATTCAATTATCTCCCACATATTCTCCTTACCCTATAACACCCCTTTCCTCTGAAAAGTGCTTCTTTAGTACCTTAGAAAACTAAGAATTCCTGGGACTTCTTCATCTTGCCTTATTTTTGTGCCTTTTGAGATTTGTAGACAGGATGAAGAAATCAAGAACATAAACACATAAAATAGTTTTCTAGAATAAATTGCTACTAATAGGATCCTTAGGTGTCTTAAAAAGAATATGATTGTTATGGAAAATGCTGTTTATCTAGGGTTTAAACAAATATTTTTCAAAAGAAACAATCATTTCTTCATTCAATCCCATGACTAGAGTAATGTGGGGAAAACTGCATAAAACCATTAAAATTATAAATATGAGAATTTAGAAGAAAGATGTAAATTTGCTTTGTCAGATTCAGGAAATCTTATTTGAGGAAGGAAGTATCAGAATCTTTAAACTATTTTCTGGAGTATATCATATGGAGGCAGAAACAATTTAGCACAATCAGAAAAGGAAGATTTATTAAAATCCCGAGGAAGTTTTTACAAAGTAAAACTTACAATAAGAAGAAAAGGAGAAAAGTTGTTCTAGTGCAGTAATTAGATGAATACTTTTTTAATACATAATTCTGCATAAGGAATGTTGAAACTAAGATAATTTAAAGAAATGTATACTTACATGGTAATGAGTTATTTTTTATTTATTTATTTATTTATATATATATATATATATATATATATATATATATTTGTAGAAACAGAGTCTCACTTTATTGCCTTCAGTAGAGTGCCATGGCATCGCACAGCTCATAGCAACCTCCAACTCCTGGGCTTAGGCGATTCTCTTGCCTCAGCCTCCTGAGTAGCTGGGAGTATAGGAGTCCGCCAGCTATTTTTCTGTTTTGCAGTTCGGCCAAGGTTGGGTTTGAACCCGCCACCTTCGGTATATGGGGCCGGTGCCCTACTCACTGAGCCACAGGCGCCGCCCGCTAATGAGTTGTACCTTAGTTGAATAAAATAAGAATGAAATTATCATCATTATCCTCCACAAGGACTTGTTAAACAGCTGTATAGCAGAACACTTTTAGATACTGAGAAGCACAAATAGTGTAAAATGTGGTCAAGTTCTAAGAAATGATAATCCAATGGGGTTGAGAAGGTATCATCTCATTTATTCATGGATTTGTTCTTTTATTCAAAGTATTTCGAGGCAGTGAATATCAGCTTGGCACAGGAGGCCAATAAGGAGAAACAAGATGAATAGAATAGACTTCTTAGCTTCAGGGAGCTCGTGTGTGCATAAACCAGGTATGAGGTAGAAAACATGAGAGGTTGGATTGACCTCCTGGGTTCTCCTGAAGAACCAAGCAGCAGTACACAAGACAGTTCAGAACCCTAAAAATCGATGGCAAGAACACTGAGTACTTTCAAAGAAGGGAGGAGAGGCGATGTGCTACATGAAGTGCTTTCCAAAAGAATTGGCTTGAGAGTAGAGTATGAAACAAATAAAAAGATTTGTATAGATGTATAAAACAGGGAAGGGTGATGTGGAAAGTGAAGAACAGGATACTGAGACAGAAACGCAGGAAATTAGGAAAGACATGAAAGAAGTGAAATAAAGAGGGCCATGTCTGGCTTTAGTATAAAAATGCACATAATGACGTTTTTAATGCAAATGGTCTGTGAGTTCATACACTAAAAATATATCCTTACACACCATGCACATGCACTTCTCCACCGACATCAGTGGCAGAGAAAATAGTTCAAAAAAGAAAACCGATGCAAGAAGATAAAGGGACATCTCTGTGAACCAGCAGGTGACAGAAAAATAATCTCTAAGGGCTGAAAGTAGCTTGTGGTCCCCAGTCAGAAAGGAGTCTGGAAATTCAAACTATGAGATCGAACGGGGATTATCTTAATAGGACAGGAGAGTGCAGCCAGTATCACCGCTTGTTGGCTGAGAGAAGTGACACCAGCTGTCCAGGTTGGCCTGTTACTAAATCTGCCAACCAGGACATTCTCTAGAACTAGAGTTCAGAGGGCTTAATATAAGATTAAACCTGAACTGAAGATTCTGAGGTCCTAAATACTATGCAAGAAGAAGTGGAGATTGAATGAAAGAAATAAAATCTCACTCAAGAAGAGCTTCCAAAGTAAAATTTCAAAGGACCAAATAAGATAGAACACCTGGAAAGATAATTAACACCCTCAAAGGCAAAACAAGCAGAGCACACTGAAAATACAGAAAAATAAGTATGTTTAAGAAAATCTAAGAGATACAGGTAGGAATATTAATTATAAAATCAAAATAAGAAGTTATAAGAAAGAAGCTAGCAGGTAGGAATCAAGAAAAAATACATATGAGAAAAGGACAAAGCAGAAACCACGTAAATAATCAAACAAGAAGAAAATCAATAGACTCTGTTAAAAACAGAATTGCCAAATTGGAAGATAGATGAGAAAATTGTTCAGGACAAAACTTTAAGATATGGCTTAAAAATAAGAGAAAAAGTACCAATTATGTCTAATTAAAGACAGAATAATAAAGGAGATAGAATGATAGAAAAAGAACAAAGAGGTAATGAGTGAGAAGTCCTATAATTTAATCTCTCAATTGAAAAATAAAAACATATGGCTCGGCGCCTGTGGCTCAGCAGGCTAAGGCGCCAGCCACGTACACCTGAGTTGGCGGGTTCGAATCCAGCCCGGGCCCGCCAAACAACAATGACGGCTGCAACCAAAAAATGGCCAGGCGTTGTGGTGGGCGCCTGTAGTCCCAGCTGCTTGGGAGGCAGAGGCAGGAGACTCGCTTGAGCCCAGGAATTGGAGGTTGCTGTGAGCTGTGATGCCATGGCACTCTATCTAGGGTGACAGCTTGAGGCTCTGTCTCAAAAAAAAAAAAAGAAAAAGAAAAACATATGATAATTTCCCACTTAATGGGCACAATTGTTAGGGTGTATGGAACATCTCTTGGAGGCAGAATTTACCTACCAAATGCAAACATTGTAACCTAATTCTCTGTACTATTAATAAAAAAGTGAGAGACTGGGAAAAAGATAGAATGGTCATTGAATAGACATTGTATATCCTCCAGCAGACAGGTTATTAAGAGGAGGGTTCAAGCAAGGCTAGATCTTAGGGGAAAGATGAATCGGTAGTAGGGAAGGAAGAGAGAAGGGAAAGGAGGGAGGGAGGGAGTGTAAAAAAAGAGACAGAGAAAGGAAGAAATGAAGAAAGAGGGAAAGAAGAAAGAACCTAGTGGTTTTCAGTATGTTACTGCAGCTTGATTGATGTGAAGCGCGAAATCACCAAAAGTAAACTCTTTCGTGAGTTGCAGCCAGGAAATCTAAGGAATAATTTAATGTACATTCAGGCAGTAGATTGGAATGTATGTTTTACGTTGGGAACCATGATTTTCCACATCCTCACATCTCCTGGCCTGCTGGGGAAGTCCATCGAAGTATACCTCCCGGTGCCAGCCAAGAAGACGCCTCAGAGTAGAGGTTCTGGTGCCTAAGTCTGAGCAATCCATGTGGTATAATTCATCCTTGCTTCAGAAAGACAAAATCTCCTTAATTATTGGATTAGACTTTGATGCAATGTTATATGCCTTGGTTAGCATTTCGTAGACCTTAGGAATGCAGCCTAGATGCTATTCTTGTTAAACTCCATGGCCTGAACAATAATATGTGCTTCTGAAGCTAATGTTACAAATGCTCCTGTCCTGTCTGGTTCAGATGTACACAATTTCTACACGAGATTTGGTCACTTGGAATTTCTAGCCATCTTTCAGAATCTCCTATGGGAATATTAGGGGCCAGCTCATCAGGTATTATAGGTCAAAATGGTGAGGGTTACTGACAAAATGGCTTGATGAGTAGAGGTCACCCTTTAGGAACAAATGCTTGTCCTGAGACAAAAGGGCTAACTTCACAAGACTGATACCCTGCAGGACATTGCCTAATAAAAAAAGTAGGACCTTCTGCAAAGATCCTTGGAATTCAACCCCAGGCCTAACCATGAGTATTAATGTGGTGAATCCTTCTAGCTTTCAACTTCCTTTAGCGGCATAGCCTTCTGGTCAAATCATTGGAAGAACTGGTTCTTTCTAAATCATGCAGCGTAAAAGCACCACAAGAATTTGCTTTTCTGGAGTCTGTTGTCTGCACTTCACTGTGCACAGCCCCACAAACCTGCTACTGACTCTATCTCTGAGTTTTCCCAAATAGATGCTGCTTAGGTAGGTCTGATATAATCTGACATGGTCTAATATCTGTCTGGCTATTCATTCTCTTTTTTGTATGAATTTTCAAATCTGACTTTTACGTTAAATTTTAAACTTCAGGGAAACCAGTAAACGTCTCTTTTAGTTTTTAGAGATGGGTTCATGTTTGGATTCTTCACTAATCAGTAAACTACAGACCAGCGGAATAATTTATATCCAAACCCTAACACAATATGAACATACACAAGAGATATAATTGTAGGGATATAATTATTTATTGACTCTGATGTTTGGGAAGCATTTGAAAACAAAATGAAAATAACGATTCGTTGATTGGCTGAATGTATTTATGTATTTTATTTACTCCTCATGCCAATTTTTAAAATTAGGTATAAACTAATTTTGTAGACTAGGAAACTAAATTCAAAATAAATACTAATTTTGTAGACTAAACCCTTGTGTCTTACTTTGAAGCCCAAAGCTAAACTAAGCAGCCCCCATTTACAACTTAGAATGGAGATAAAGGAATCATGCTATCAGGTTGTTGCAAAGGTCAGAAACATGAATATTGGTCTACTGAAAGGCCAGGTAATTTACTTTTTTCAGGCATGAGTGATAGCAATTCCTTGTAACATGCCATGCCAAAACCATAGCCACATGCTTGACTTGGTCTATAGGCTGAGATCATCAACTATCAGTACCTGAATGTTGTCTTCTTCCCTAGGCTGTCGTAAAGTTTACACATTTGATGTGGTGAGCAACAGTTTCATTTTCTAACCCAGAAATCTCTGGCTTCTCTATATTCTCTTTAAGTCCTCCTTGTAAAATAGCCAGCATTTTCCGAGCTTATCTCTGTTCTGTATTACCATGTCAAATGTATCTACTTGCTACCAGAGGTATGAACTCAAACATGCAATTCTCTGGTCATTCCGTCATTCAGATCTCTGATCTAATTATCTTTTTTTTTTTTTTGCAGTTTTTGGCAAGGGCTGGGTTTGAACCTGCCACCTCTGGTATATGGAGCCGGCACCCTACTCCTTTGAGCCACAGGTGCCGCCCTCTCATTACATCTCTTAACATCCCATTGGCCAAAGAAGATCACACAATGAAGCTCGAAGTCAACTGAGTAGAGAGGTATACCCTTTTCTGGAGGTAGCGTGAGGAAAGGAGAAGATATTTGTTGAACAATTATAGTATAATTTACCATAGATAGGAATAATAAGTCAAATTCTAAAGTCTTCATAGAGGATAGGATGTTTGCGATGGTTTGGTTTGTTCGGCCCTTCCAAACCTCATATTGAAATGTGATCCCCAATGTTGGAGAAGGGGCCTAACGGGAGGCGTGTGAGTTCTGGGGGTAAATCCCTCGAGAATGGCTTAATGCCACCCGTGTGGCAGTGACTGAGTTCTCACGCTATTAGTTCCTGCAAAAACTGGATGTTTAAAAAAATCCTGGCACCCCCTTTCCTCTCTCCTGCTTCCTTTCTCACCATCTACTGTCTGCATCTGCCAGCTCCCCTTCATCTTCCACCACGCGGGGAAGCAGCATAAGGTCCACACCAGAAGCTGAGAAGACACCAGTGCCATGATTCTTGTGAGCAAAATAAAACTCTTTTCTTTGTAAATTACTCAGTTTCAAGTATTCCTCTAAAGCAATGCAAACAGACAATACACTGTAGGCCAGATATTGCTAGGGAAATAGAGAGTACATACAAACAGAGGGGAGGTTTTGGAAAATGGTCCAAAAGTGATAGTGGGTAGTAAAGCATGTGTACACTCCTCTTTAGAGCTCATAAAATGGGGGAGGTAGGAAACGCCAGCTTCTCTCATAGAAGACATTAAGAGATTTGTTTGTACAGGAACCAGGAACCAGCCCTTACATACGTGTATATTCATGCGCATATATGTCTATGGAATTTGGACGTAAAAGATTTCAGAGCTGTGGCTCTGCGCCTGTGGCTCAACAGGCTAAGGCGCCAGCCACGAACACCTGAGCTAGCAGGTTCGAATCCCGAGCCCGCCAAACACCAGTGACGGCTGCAACCAAAAAATGGCCGGGCGTTATGGCGGGCGCCCGTAGTCCCAGCTACTTGGGAGGCGGAGGCAAGAGACTCGTCTGAGCCTAGGAATCGGAGGTTGCTGTGAATTGTGATGCCACAGCAATTTCCCCAGAGTGACAGCTTTAGGCTATGTCACAAAAAAAAAAAAAAAAAAAAAAAAAAAAAGATTTCAGAGCTAAAGAATCAGCTATTCAGAAAGCGGATTCAGTCTTCCAGTTAAGTATTTTTATTCTGGGAGAGTCATATTGATGGTCGTTTCCAATATGCAGATACAAGAAAAGTGCTTGTTAGCAGAGATGGGAAGAATGCCGGTTCCTGCCTTACGGAAGTTACAGGAACTTGACTCAGTTACATGTTCGAAGGTCAAATTATAAGCTGAAGGTGGTCACTTCTCTTCCTTTTTTTCCTCCACTTCTGCTCATTCTCTTCCTCCCTCGAGCTTTCTGTTTTTCTGCTTCCCTGTTTCTCTTCTTTTCTCTCCCTCTTTATTTTTTTCTTTCTCTGCCTTCTTTTACCTTTTATTATAAACCATTTCTAACACACATAAAAAGAGGAGAATAGCATAACAAAATCCCACTGTACTTGTCACTCAGCTTCAGCATTTGCATCCCATTGCCACTATTCATCTATATATATGCCGGCCACACCCCCTGTCCTAAGATTTAATATAAAAGGAACCTCGGACTAATATCATTTCATTATAAATATTTTAGGAGAATTTCCATTTATAGTTGCTGCATTTTACGTGCTTTATCGTCATACCATCAGAACATCAGTAAAATTTTTTCTAAAGTGAAACTTTGGGATGTATCATGCTAAAGCAATTTAGGGAACACTTGTCCATATTCAGAAAGAGTAGCTAAGGGGAAAGCATTTCTTTTGGGAAAATGGAGTGGTATTATTAAGACAATTAGCCGACGCAGAAGTTTCTGTAAAACAGAAAGGGAATTTTAGGAAGAAAGGGCACTTTCAGTAAGGCAAAGAGTTTGGGGGCATGAGGGGAAACCCAGAGCCTAGGTGCATGAGGAACAGGCCTCTTTTCAAGCAGCTGTCCATTAGTTGGGAGTAATATTAGTGTCCTGGACAATCATTCAAAAAATAAAATAGAACAAGTCAGAATCAACCAGACTAGAATACAAAATACCAGAACATATAATACATATTAAGACTAAGTACAATATTTTGTTCACAAATTTTCACATGGGTACAGTGGGTCATGACATATAATAAGTGTATTTATAACTGGTAATTATGACTACAGATCTTTAAAAAGTAATGCTTTGGGAACTCTTAGAAATAGCTTGAGGACACTTTGAGAGGAATGGGCTTTTACAACAATATGGCCCATGGAGGCCTGTACATTTGGCTCCCCGAGTGTAAGGATTTATTTTGCTTACTAATTTATTTCTGACACCTTTCAAAGTGTCTGACACAAAGTCGGTTCTAATAAATATTTGCTTAGTAAATGCATAAAACAAATAAATGTGTTTGTGATTAGCTGGTGGCTTTCCTTCATGAAATAATTTAAAACTCCTTCCATCTTGAGACCCCGCTGTTTATCAGTGACACATAGTCACCTGTATCTAACTGACTGTAGGAAAAGAAGCCCGAGTGGACCAGCCTTGCAAAGCCCGGGCAAGATGGAGTCTCATGATGACATCTAAGCAGGCTGGAAAAAAAGAGTCCAGCTACATGCTGAGGAAAAGGAAGAAATAGATTTGATGGGCACATCACATGGTTATTTGATGTAGTGCATAATATAAATCAAATTAACAGTATGGTAGATATTTTCTGCTCCAGTGAAATTAAGAATGGTATTTGAGAGGTAAAGCAAACAGATGAGTAAAAGAGAAAAAAAAAATTTAAAGATATATAAATATTACATGTATATTTAATTTGCTAATCTTCAATCCAATATTAAGAACTTTTAATATAGCTCTTGGATTGGCTATGTCTTCTTTACAAACATCACATCCATAAAGCAAACAATTTGCAGGCTGAGTTCTTCAAGTTGAAGTGAGAACTTGTAAATCAACTTGCATGCAGAATCTTTGTAGATTTTTATAATTTTTCAAATTATTTTTTCACTCACATATAGTTTCACATCATATTTTAAAAAATAACTCTGATTAAGTCTTTCCAAAATGTTCTGAGTGTTTTAACAGAAAGAGCTTTCTTTTATTCTAAATTTGTTTCATTGGCTCACTATATGAAATTAAGTATTTAGAAGCAAATATAACTAATTCTTCACAGGCATTCAACTTAACCATTGGGTTCATGTTAGCTGGTAAGTTATTAATACAAACATATTCCACATATTGTGGAAAAAGTCAGTAGATTTCACAGAGGTCATGGAAGGCAATGGTGAGCTGACCAAAGGGAGAGTGATTGAGATGGTTTTATTTGTCCATAATTAAATTTTGCTTACAATCTTTATTGCCACATCTTCAAAAAAAGAGCTTGTACAACATCTATTATATATGCATAAATATGTATTTAATATTTTTTATTTTTATGCTATTCAAAAAAAATTTAATTGCTGTTTCATAACATTCTCTTATCTTAGATAGGCTATTCTATTCCCAGGAAACATGTACATAATATTGGAATAAATACTGGAAAAAAATCATTCATTCTTTTACTGATTCGTTTATTCTTTAATAAATCTTTATTGACCCAGGTTCTGTGCTATAAATAAGAAAATACACCAATGAACTAAAATAGACCTAGTATCTGACCTCCTGTATTAAAGATTATAATGTAAAGGCTATATTTTGTGCTCAATTATTAAGGGTTATCATTTATAAGTGATATATGTTTGTAATTTCCCTTTATAACAATATATTTTCTCCAATTTCAATATCAGGTGTATCCAGATCAAGTAGAATGATTTTGAAATATTTCTTCTCTTTCTATTGTCTATAAGATTTGGCATGATATGTTTTTTGAAACTCTCCTTTACTTTTATTTATATATTAGTTGTCTATTTTTTGAGACTTTGGAAAAAAATAAGAAGTTAACTGATGACTTCATACTGAGCTTCAGAGTAAAAGCACTCTATTATGTCTTATTTGACAATGTGAATGTTACTTTCTTGTAATATTATTATTACTAATATTTCTTAATAAAATTTTTTTTGATTATCAGTTTTTACCCTTAATTTAATATTTTAAAATTTGTTAAGAAAGATTGAGACATTAAGAAATAAAATCTTCTCAAATGCTATAAGAGAAGATAATGTATCTGAAGGTTTATTCCCACTAAAACCAAGACTCAGGTTGAATAAACACAAATAGAACAATTACACCAAAGAATTTTATTAATCATCTAAAGATTTATTTCATAAAAACCATACAAGTGTTCAATCACACTTTTTACCAAGAGCCAATACAATTTAGAAAATTAAGTATTAGAAAATGTCTATGCTACATTAAAATCACAATCTTTTGAAATGAACAATCATGCCTTCTATTTGAAAATCCATTTATTTTTTAGATGTAAGGCTGAATAACATTCCATTGTATACCATAATTTCTTATCAGGTAGGGTATAAATTTGAGGCTTTATCAGTCAGGATTTCAGCAAATGATACACTCAGAGTAGTTGAGGTTAATGAAGGGGCTATTTGGAAAGGTGTGTCTAGGGCTTCGGAGAACTACAGGAGATATTAAATATAGGGCTCCAGTACCGTAACTTGTAGACTTAACTGGTAATACTTAGTAACTGGTGACAAAATTTTAGGTACCACCCAAGGCCTGAAGCAGTGAGGAGTAAAGGCATTTATGAAGGGCTCTGTGCTGAGGGCTGCCTGAAAGGGGAGCATGGCTTTCAGTTGGGGGATCCAGTCTCCTTAGGCAGCTCTATGATACCCACGGTCTTCCATTCCTCTGATATCCACTTGTGCTTCCTATACATCTAAGTCAAGGGACAAGTGTGCTCCTCTTGTTCATACAGGTGGATACAGTAGAAGAGGTGGAGTCCGGGGGTCTAAATAAATCTTTTCTACTTAAAATGTCCTTTGTAAATGTATTTAAAATATAATTTCCTAGAAAGTAATTATTTTTTCATTGGAATAAAATAAGAGGGAAAATAAATGTAGCAAATCTATTTAAGAAGTTATTTTTTAAATGATAATTTTAATATTTTGATGTCATTTTAACAATATTGGCAAGGTTATGAAGAAAAGGGGAATCTTGTACACTGTTGGTTAAAATGTAGATTGATACAACCATTATGGAAAGCAGTGTGGGGGTTTCTAAATAAACTAATAATAGACTTACCATATGGCCCAGAAATCCCTCTTCTGGGCATATACTCAAAGGAAATGAAATCACCACTTCATGAAGATGCCTGAATTCCCTTATTCATTGCTGCATTATTCACAATAGCAAAGCTGTAGAAAGAACCAAGTACCTGTTGGCAGAAAAATGCATGAAGAAGTTATGGTATACAATGGAATGTTATTCAGCCTTAAAAAATAGCAAAGCTGTGGAAACAACCAAGTACCTGTTGGCAGAAAAATGAATAAAGAAATTATGGTATACAATGGAATGTTATTCAGCCTTGCTATTTGCCATAACGTAGATGAGTTTGAATGACATTATGCTAAGTAAAATAAGCCAGACTTAGGACCATAAATATTGCATGATTATATGTGGAATCTAAAAAAACATGGAATCTAAAAGAATGCAAATATACAAAGATATAGAACAAACAGTGGTTCCTTGGGGAAAGCAGAACAGAAAGGGCAGGTGGGGAAGAAATGGCTAGAATGTGGGTCAGAAGATATCAAGTAGCAGATATGTAGAATCAGCAGTTCCAGAGATCTAACTGGACTAGGTAATACAGTTGTTCTGTTTAGGAAATTTATGCTAAATGAGTAGATTTTAGTGCTTTTGTCACAAAGACAAAAAAGAGAGAGAAACGTATGTGAATAATGAATGTGTTGATTTTCCCACCACAGTAACCATTTTGCTATCTATATGTACTCAATAACACCATATTATATTCCTTAAATATACATCACAAAATTTATCTTAAAAAATTTATTTTTTTATTTAAAAAATTTAAAAGGTATCTTAGAAAGTTGGGTGGAGAGTCACTAATATATTTTAGAGAGCTATCTCAATTTGTTTATTTATTTTTAATTGACAAATAAAATTATATGTATTCCATTATGTGTATTTATGATGCACACCCTAATGTTCTGAAATCTATATCTATATCTATCTATCTATACACATTGTGGAATGGCTAAATCAAGCTAATAAATATATGCATTACCTCACATCTTCTTTGTTAGTGTCAAGAACAGTTGAAATTACTAATATTGATGAAAAGAATAATACATTCCCTCCCTAATCCATAAGGTTGCTGTGATATTAAATAAAATGTCTATGAAAATGCAAATGTAAGTTGTCTTTTTTTTTAAGTGAAGAAAACAACCTTGTTAATTACGCTCTTCATTTTTCTTCTTTCATTGACATTTCCGAGAATGCACAATACTGTTTTTCTAATGATCCAGTTAAAATGCAATCAAATAATTATGATATGAGGTGATAAATATAGGATATTAATTCTGCACACATGAGGGTTGGGTAAGGCTTCAGAGAGGAGGTGATACATGAGTTGGACCTTAGAGGATGGATAGGAATTCAGGAGTAGTGATCAGGAAGAGGAATTCAGCAGGGGCAAGAACACAAGTGAAGACGTGAAGTTATGTCACTTTTTGGCATATTTAGAAAAGAAGGAGCCAGGGTTGCTGGCCATGCAAGACAGAATGTATTGGATGTGTGAAGTAAGCAGACAAGAGAGGGGTCTGAAGAAGGAGTATTATTAGGTCTCTCTCTCTTTCATATTTTATATATAAAATGTATGTGTGTATGTGTGTGTGTGTGTGTGTGTATACATACACACACATAGGGTTAGGGTTAAGGTTAGGGTTAGGAAAGAGAAAAGAGGGAGAAAGAGATTTATTATGAAAATTGGCTCAAGAGGTTAAGGAAGATTTTCATGACTGTAAGCCAGAGGCCCAGAAATGCTAGTAATAGGATTCCCTCCAAGGAGGAAGGATTCACAATAAGCCTGGGTAGGCTGGGTGTACTCATGGTAAGGCCTGAGTCAAAAAGTTGAATTGGAACTTGTGCAGCAGGAGGCCCAATATCCAAGGGCAAGAGAGGATGGATGTCTCATCTACAGTAAAGAGAGCCAATCTCTGCTTCCTCCGTCTCCTTGTTCGATCCAGGCCCTCCGTGGATTGGATGATGCACACACATCGCTGATCTTCTTTACTCGCTCTGCTGATTGAACTGCTAATGTCTTCTGGAATCACCCTCACAGATACACTCAGAAATAATGTCTTACCAGCTATCTGTACATCTGAGCATAGTCAAATTGATAAGCTGATACATAAAATTTATCATCACATTTTTTTTTTCTTTTACTGAAGAGCAGTCTTTTTTTTGTTAAGATAAAGTCTCACCCTGTTGCTCTGGGTAGAGTGCTGTGTCATAGCTCACAGCAACCTCCAACTCCTCGCTCAAGAGATCCTCTTGTGAGTCGATGGGCACAGGGCTCTTCCATGACTCAGCAATTCTGAATGGAGCGGCAATAAACAAATTGCAGGATACGTATAACATGGAATATTATGCAGCCATAAAATGATAGCGACTTTACATCTTTTGTGTTTACCTGGATGGCGTTGGTACATATTTTTCTTAGTAAAGGACTCAAGAATTGGAAGAAAAAGTATCCAATGTACTCAGTACTATTATGAAACCAATATATAATCACCCACACTTTCATACAAATGATAAAACACGACTATAGTCCAGAATGAAGGAAGGAAGAGGACGGGGAGGGAGAGGAGGTAAGGGGGGAGGCCAGGAGGGAGGAGATTTGGTGGGACCTTGCCTATTATGCACAAGGCGAGGGTACATCTCAAAACTACTAAGAGTAGATTATAAATGTCTTAACACAACATACAAGAAAGGGAGGTGAAGCTCATGTTGAGCAGTTTGATGTAAGCATCCAAATTGTATAGAAAATTACCACATTGTACCTCACAAATGCATTAATGTACACAGTTATATTTAATAAAAAATATAAAATTATAATAAAATATTATTGTAACAAAAAAGAGAGAAATCCTCTTGCCTCAGTAGCTGGGACTACAGGTGCCGGCTACAACGCCCAGCTAATTTTTAGAGACTGGGTTTTGCTCTTGCTCAGGCTTTTCTTTCTTTTCTTTTTTTTTTTTTAACATGTATTTTATTATTCTTCATTACATTATTTCCCCCCACCCCCTAGTGGTAAGACAGAATTTATTTACAGAAAAGGATACAGAAAACACTAAAGCTCCTGGTAGAGGGAGAGAATTCTAGTGGGGAGAGAGAAGCTCTCTCCGTTTCTCTCCTGGTCTTTCCCCTTCTCCTCCTTTAGGCCTTTAGTGTCAGGGTATATATAGGTGTATGGGTTCCTTGGCCAGGAAACGAATGAATACAGTCCCTTCCACCAGGGGCAAGGTGAATGAATGTGTCAATGAATGGATACAGTCCATTCATGGAATTGAGGCCTAGGAAATTCACAAGAAATTGACCTAGGCATAGGAGATGGGGGTTCCACATTCAGTCCTAAGTGTAAAGTGAAGGAGACACCAAGGCATAGGTGTCTCCTCAGCAGTTGTCCAGCCTTTTTGG
>CAUYON010019548.1:0-11894 GCA_963573935.1 Arctocebus calabarensis | reverse complement strand
GTTTCTTGTAATGTTAAGAAATTTTTGAATTTCTGAGGAGTCTGTTGTTATTTAGTCTTTACCATTTCTCATTGATTAAATGAAAGATTTTATTCTTTTTTTCCTAGTTAGGTTAGCCAAGGTTCATCTATTTTTTTTTTTCATTAAATCATAGCTGTGTACATTAAGGCAATCATAGGGTACAATATGGTGGTTTCATACACAATCTAAAATATTTTAATAAAAATGTTCAACACAGCCTACATGGCATTCTCTTAGTAACTATATGAAAACATTTGTATTCTGCATTTAGTTAAGTTTCACCTGAACCCTTCTAAGATGCACCGAAAGTGTGGCCCCACCAATTACCCACCCTCCCCTCTCCCCTTTCCTCCTTTACCCCTTACCTAATATTCTTGTGCTATAATTGGGTTACAGCCTTCATATGAAAGCTATAAATTAGCTATATAGCAGGACTAAGTACATTGGATGCTTTTTCTACCATTCTTGAGATACTTTGCTAAGAAGAATATGTTCCAGCTTCATCCATTTAACATGAAAGAGGTAAAGTCTCCATTTTTCTTTAAGGCTGCATAATATTCCACAGTATATATTTACCACAATTTATTAATCCATTCGTGGGTGGATGGGCATTTGGACTTCTTCCATGACTTAGCAATTACGAATTGGGCTGCAATAAACATTCTGGTACAGTTATCTTTGTTATAATGTGCTCTTCGGTCTTCTGGGTATATACCTAGTAATGGAATTACACGATCAAAAGACAGGTCTATTTTTGTATCTCTGAGTATTTTCCAAACATCCTTCCAAAAGAAACATCCTACTTTGCATTCCCATAAGGAGTGTAGAAGTGTTCCCATTTATCCACATCCACGCCAGCATCTCTGGGTTGGGGATTTTGTGATGTGGGCTATTCTTACTGGAGATAGGTACTACTCAAAGTAGTTCTGATTTGCATTTCTCTGATGATTAAAAATGGTGAGCATTTTTTCATGCATTTGTAGGCCGTGTACCTATCTTCTTTAGAGAAGTTTCTCTTCAAGTCCTTTACCCACCCTGAGATGGGGTCACTTGTTCTCTTCTTGCTAATACGTTTGAGTTCTCTGTGGATTCTGGTTATTAAACCTTTGTCAGGTGTATAACCTTCAAATATCTTCTTCCATCTGAGAGCTGTCTACTTGCTATACTTAACTGTGTTTTTGG
Source organism: Arctocebus calabarensis (assembly GCA_963573935.1). NCBI lineage: Eukaryota > Metazoa > Chordata > Mammalia > Primates > Lorisidae > Arctocebus > Arctocebus calabarensis. The sequence continues at coordinate 10,691 of CAUYON010019548.1, read as the reverse complement.
CTGTGTAGAAGCTTTTTAGTTTGATCAGGTCCCAGTAGTGTACATCTGATACAGCTTCAATTGCCTGGGGATTCCTCTTCATAAAATATTCGCCCAGGCAGATTCCTCCAAGAGTTTTCCCGGCCCTTTCTTCTAGTATTTTTACGGTTTCATGTCTTAAGCTTAAATCTTTTATCCAGTGAGAGTCTATCTTAGTTAATGGTGAGAGGTGTGGGTCCAGTTTCACTCTTCTACAAGTCGCCAGTGAGTTCACCCAGCACCATTTATTAAATAGGGAATCCTTTCCCCACTGAATATTTTTAATTGGCTTCTACAAGATCAAATAACGGTAAGTAGCTAGGTTCATCTGTTGGTTCTCTATTCTTCTACCTCACTTAGCTTTATAGCAGGGCTATGGTATTTTTGTGCCAATACCATACTATTTTGATCACTATCAATTTATACTACAGTCTGAGGTCTGGTAACGTGATTCCTCCTGCTTTGTTTTGATTTCTAAGTAATGTCTTGCCTATTTGAGGCTTTTTCTGATTCCATATAAAATGAAGTATTATTTTTTCCAAGATCTTTAAAATATGACAATGGAGCTTTAATTGCCTTAAATTATACATTGTTTTGTGTAGTATGGACATTTTAACAATGTTGATTCTTCCCAGGCATGAGCATAGTATGTTTTTCCATTTGTTAACATCTTCAGCTATTTCTTTTCTTAGAGTTTAATAGCTCTCTTTACAGAGATCGTTTGCATCCTTTATTAGGAAAACTCCCAAATATTTCATCTTCTTTGGCACTTCTGTGAAAGGAATAGAGTCCTTGATTGTTTTTTCGGCTTGGCTATTGTTGGTATATATAAAGGCTATAGATTTATGGGTGTTGATTTTGTAGCCTGAGACATTGCTGTAATCCTTGATCATTTCTACAAGTTTTGTAGTAGAATCCCTGGTGTTTTCCAGATATACAATCATATCGTCTGCGAAGAGTGAAAGTTTGATCTCTTCTGACCCTATATGAATACCCTTGATCGCCTTTTGTTCCCTGATCGCAATGGCTAAAACTTCCATTACAATGTTAAAGTGCAATGGAGACAATGGGAAACCTTGCCTGGCTCCTGATCTAAGTGGAAATAATTTCAAGTTAACGCCATTCAATATGATATTGGCTGTGGGTTTGCTGTAAATGGGTTCTATTAGTTTAAGAAATGTCCCTTCTATACCAATTTTCTTGAATATTCTGATCAAAAAGCGATGCTACATATCATCAAAAACTTTTTCTGCATCAACTGAAAGAATCATATGGTCTTCATTTTTTAATTTGTATATGTGCTGAATTACCTTTATAGATTTACGTATATTGAACCACCCTTTAGATACTGGGATAAAGCCCACTTGGTCATGGTGTATAATTTGTTTGATGTGTTGCTAGATTCTGTTTGTTAGGATCTTGTTGAATATTTTTGCATCAACATTCATTAGTGATAATGGTCTATAATTTTCTTTTCCTGTTGGGTGTTTTCCTGGTTTGGGGATAAAGATGATGTTTGCTTCATAGAATATGTTGGGTAGTGTTCCTTCTTTTTCTATATTTTGGAAAAGGTTGAGTAATATGGGTACTAGTTCTTCTTTAAAGGTTTGGTAGAATTCTGACGTGAAGCCATCTGGTCTCAGGCCTTTCTTTTAAGGGAGATTTTGTATAGGTGATATTATTTTGGAACTTAATATAGGCCTGTGTTCAACATTTCCACTTGATTCTGGCTGAGTCTTGGAAGGCAATGTGCTTCCAAGTATTGGTCAATTTCCTTCAGATTTTCCTTTTTCTGAGAGTAAAGTTTCTTATAATATTCATTAAGGATTTTTTGAATTTCTGAGGAGTCTGTTATTGTGACTATCCCATTTCTAATGATTAAATTAAAGATTTTACTCTTTTTTTTCCTGGTTAGGTCAGCCAAAGGTTTATCTATTTTATTGACCTTTTCAAAAAAACCAACTTTTTGATTTATTGATCTCTTGTATAATTCATTTGTTTTCAATTTTATTTAATTCTGTTCTAATTTTGGTTATTTCTTTTCTTCTGCTGGGTTTGCGATTGGAATGTTCCTCCTTTTCCAGTTGCTTGAGATGTCCCATTTAGTTGTTAACTTCTTCTGTTTCCATTCTCTTGAGGAAGGCTTCCAGTGCTATACTTTTCCCTTTTAGGACTGCCTTTGCACTATCCAGGGGTTCTGATATTTTGTGTCTTCATTGTCATTTTGTTCCAAAAATTTGGTAATTTCCTTCTTTATCTGGTTTATGACCCATCTATCATTCAGCATCAGGTTATTTAGCGTCCATGTTTTTGTATAAGTATGCAGATTTCTGTTGTTACTGAGTTCAATTTTTATTCCATCATGGTCCAAGAAAATGCAAGGAATAATTTCTATTCTTTTAAATTTGCTGAGGTTAGGTGGCGCCTGTGGCTCAAAGGAATGGGTACCCCCCCCATATGCCAGGGGTGGTGGGTTCAAACCCAGCCTCAGCCAAAACTACCAAATAAATAAATAAATAAATTTGCAGAGGTTAGACTTGTGACCTAAGATGATCGATTTTGGAGTATGTTCCATGGGCTGATGAGAAGAACATGTATTCACTTTTATTAGGATGAAATATTCTGTAGATATCATGTTGAATGATTACGTTTAAATCTAAAATTTCTTTGCTTAGCTTCTTATTGGAGGATCTATCCAACACAGCCAAATGAGTGTTAAAATCTCCAACTACTATGGAGCTGGAGGAAATCAAGTTGCTCAAGTCTGTTAAGAGTTTCTCTTATAAATTGAGGCATGTTTTTCGTGCACAAATATTAATTGAAATCTCATCACATTGAGTATTACCCTTAACAAATATGAAGTGTCCATCCTTATCCTTGCTTACTTTTGTTGGTTTAAACCTTATCGTATCCACGAATAACATTGCAACACCTGCTTTTTTCTGCTTTCCATCTGCCCGGAATATAGATGACCATCCAGTCACCCTGAGTCTGCATTTATCTTTTAAAGAAAGATGAGATTCTTGTATTCAACAGATACTTGACCTGAGTTTTTGTATCCAGTCAGCCAACATGTGCCTTTTTACAGACAATTTAAGCCATTTACTGTAATTGAGAATATTGATAACACTGGTATAACTTTGGGTATTGAGTTTTCCAAATGTCCAGTGGCCATTTTTAATCCTTTTGCAACTGTGGTTGCCCCATCCACACCCCTCAAGAAAATGCCCAAGAATCTGCATGGGGGTCAGGCTTCCAGACCTCGGGGTGAGAGTGGAGGGGAGTGCTGAGAGTTCAAAATTTCAGGTAGAAAAATATACAGTTTTACACAGTTTTATGCCTGGCAGGAGAGTGGTAGTAGGGGAAGGAGATCTCGTTTTTAGAGGATTTCTCCCGTGGGATAAAATTGGAGGAAATTTGAACTCTACTCACTTAGTTGTATGGAGTACACTGTAAGCCATTCTCAACAGGGAGGGGACTCCCATTGGCTTGGCAATGGATTTTGTGCCTTTGTTTATATCCTCGGGGATCGCAGCTCACCTCAACAGGGTTGATGTGCGTTCTTTAACCTTCTCTCTCAGATCAGAACCATGCATCCACTTTCTTGGTAAACTTCTGGGAGCCTCTGAGGAAAGCTGACTCCAGTCGGCCATCTTCCATATCACTCTTATGTTAATTAGTGTTATATATTTTTTGTGTATGCATGCATGTATTTTTACTTTATAAATAGTCCAATTACAAATTTCATTCAGTCCTTGCTTTTTTCATTTCACTTTATTTTAATAATAAACTTTGGGTTTTGAGATTGAATCGTTTCAGACGATTTCAATCGTTTCAGATTGAAAGGAATTTGCCATGAAGGATTCTGGGAAGATGCATGAGTAAAGAGGAAACTGTTACATAACACGTAACTGTTATATAACCAAGTTGTTATATAACCATACCACCAAGTTGTTATATAACTCCAACCTGTCTATCATCCAAAGGCAGGAAATGGCAACCAATTCTACCTAAGAAAGAGTACAGACAAACCAAAAATATATAAAAGACCTGTACTAAGACTTTGGGATCTTCTCTACTCACAGTGAACGATTCATTTCTCCCTCTGGACATACTTTGAGCTTTGCTGTAAGTGCTACCTGAGATTACCTTATATTTATGATAACTCCCTTATCTGCTCAACTCAGTGTCAGCACTCATTCCTGACACTGGGAATGAAGGACCAGGAAACAAACAGACCTAACACTTCAGCCTCCCAAAGTGCTATAGTTACAGGCATGAGTCACCACACCTAGCCATAATTTACTCTTTAATTAACTAAAATTTCTCTTCTCTGAAAAGGTATAAAATATTGTAGTTACAAAAGGAAGTCAGTTCATGGCAAGGTCCAGCCCTGGTTCCTCTCAAGAGAAACAGCCTCTCGGTCAAGAGAATGAGCTAGGTTTCAGGAGTCCAATCAGGACAGGTATAATATATGAAAAAGGCAGGCATATCTAAAAGCATCAATTGAACTAATTTAAATAAGAACCATGATGACAAATTGGAATCAAGAGTCACATGCAAACAACTCTAACAAAGAAGAAAATCATAAATGAGAAGCACAGCCAAAAGAAAAGAATGTGACAAGAACTATAAGATTGGCTAGGCGCCTGTGGCTCAATGGGCTAAGGCGCCAGCCACGTACAACTGAGCTGGCGGTTCGAATCCAGCCCAGGCCCGCCAAACAACAATGATGGCTGCAACCAAAAAAAGGCCAGGCATTGTGGCGGGCGCCTGTAGTCCCAGCTACTTGGGAGGCAGAGGCAAGTGACTCGCTTGAGCCCAGGAACTGGAGGTTGCTGTGACCTGTGATGCCACCGCACTCTATCCAGGGTAATAGCTTGAGGCTCTGTTTCCAAAAAAAAATAAAAGTATAAGATTAAGATCAAAGCAGGTTAGAAACAATGAAAGTTCAAGGATTATAAGAATTTACTATGCGAATTGTAGTAGAGTCAAGAAACTCATTTGAATCTCTTACTAATCCAACTATTATAATTTAAGAAAGCATTACACAAAGGTATTAAGTGAAAAATATAAGCTTAAATTTAAATAAATGTATTTGACTATAAAGCCCTCCAAAATTATCTTATATCAAGAGTCTTGCTCTTTAATTCGCACAACTAACTGTTCACAAACAAGTGTCATGAACTAAACATAAAGAGCACTAAAAATGTTATCAGCCTTGAAAATAGCTAACAAGTAAAAATGAACCCCAAGGAAATTAACTTGGCTTATCCTAAATCACCCTACACTAAAAATGTAATAGAAAATACTTGAGAAAAAAAGTCCACAGTGATCAAAATAGCATGGTAATGACATAAAAATTGAGATACAGATTTATGGAATAGAACAGAGAACCTAGAATACCCAGCCATGTATTGCCATTCAATCTTTAATAAACCAAACAAGAGCATATACTGGGAAAAAGAATCGCTATCTAACAAATGATGCTGGAAGAACTGGGTAGCCACATGTAGAAGACTGAAACTGGACCTTCTAGTTTCAGTGGTACTTCTAATCACTTAATAAAAATTGACTCTCCCTGGGCAAAAGATTTAAATTTAAGACATAAAATGATAAAAATTCTAGAAAAAAGTGTGGGAAAAATTCTTAACAATATTGGCCTAGGAAAAGATTTTATGAAGAACACTCTGTTAGCACTGCAGAAACACCAAAAATAAATACGTAAGACATGATCAACCTGAAAACCTCCTGCACAACTAAAAAACAACAACTAAAGCATATAGACAACTTACAGAATGGAAGAGAGATTCACATGCTACACATCAGATAAAGGGCTGATAATTAGAATCTACAGGGAATTCAAACTAATCAACAAGAAAAGAACAAACAATCCCATTTGAAAGTGTGCAAGAGATATGAACAGAACCTTCTCTGAATATGAAAAACAAATGGCCAAAAAACAAATTGAAAAATGTTCATCAACCCTAATCATCAGAGAAATGCAAATCAAAACCACCCTGAAAGTGGCTTGGCACCAGTAGCTGAGCAGCTAGGGCATGGGCCACATACACCTTAGCTGGCAGGTTCAAATCCAGCCCGGGTCTGCCAAACAACAGTGACAAATACAACCAAAAAATAGCCAGGTGCTGCAGTGAGTGCCTGCAGATCCTGCTACATGGGAGGCTGAGGCAAGAAAATCGCTTAAGCCCAAGAGTTTGAGGTTGCTCTGAGCTGTGACGCCACAGCACTCTACCCAGGGTGACAGCTTGAGGCTCTGTCTAAAAAAAAAAAACAAAAAACAAAAAAAGCAACTTTGAGATAACACCTAATGCCACTCAGATTAGCTTACATCACAGAGCCCCAAAGCTGCATATGCTGGCATGGATGTGGAGAGCAAGGGAACACTTTTAATACTGCTGGTGGGACTGCAAACTAATACAGTCTTTATGGAAAGAAGTACAGAGAATTCTCAAAGAACTGAACTAAAATGTAAACCTTCCTTTTCATCCTGCAATCTCATTACTAGGTATCTACCCAGAAAAAAAAAAAAAAATCATTTTGCCATGAAAACTTTGCACTAGAATAGTAGCTCAATTCACATTCACCAAGATGTGGAATCAAGTCAAGTGCCTATCAACAAATGAATGGCATGGGGTATATGTATACCAATGAATACTATTCAGCCACTAAAAAAGATGGAGACTTTTACAGTTTTTTGTATTAACCTGCATGGAGTTTAAGCACATTCTTCTCAGTAAAGTATCACAAGAATGAAAAAGCAAGTATCCAATGTACTCAATACTAATATGAAATCAACAAATAAACAACTGCAGGCCCACATAAGAGTGAAAAAAAATAAAAATAAAGTTCAGGAGAATAGAAGGGGATAAGCTCCTATCTTAATGGGCACAATGTAAAGGTATACAGCACACTCCCTGCATGAAGAGCTCAACTATAACTTGAACTTTACTTAATAAGAAAAATAATGTAACCTAATTATTTGTACTCTCATATTTATCTGAAATAAATTAAAATAAATAAAATAAAATATCATGAATAAATGATTAAAATATCATAAATAAATTGACAGATCTGTGAAAGAAAAAAAAAAATCACAAAAATTTAAGTTTCCATGTGTTTTAAAAGGGAAAAAAAATTCCAGAAGTGTCTTTTGGCTAAAGTTAATAAATATCCATACTTAGATTCTGAAAAAAGTAATAGCACCTGCAAGAAAATATCTTTTTTTGTTTTCTTTGGCTTTTTTTAACATATACATGTGTTTATTAGGCTTTCACTTTTTACCTTCTTCTTCTCTCTTACAACAAAAAACTTACCAAAACAGTCAAGTCTATAGAGCTCCATGATTTTCATACAGAAATTATTCCAAAGGAGCATATAAACAACCACCGTCACCTTACCGGGGTCCTAATAAAAAATTGCAAAATTTAACAAAAACAGATATGGTGCGATTTTTATTAAATCTAGTAAAGAAAACATCACTAAAGACCAATCTTTTTCTTTTCTTTTCTTTTTATTTGTGGGGGGGGCTTTGGCAGGGTTTGAACCCACCACCTCTGGTATATGGGTCCGGCACCTATACCTTTGAGCCATAGGCACCGCCCAAAAAGCAATCTTTTTATTTTCTATTTCCCTCAAAGTGTGTGTGTGCGCAAATGTGTGTATGTGCATATATTAACCTATTCCTAATGACACAATGTATTTTTATTGTTAAAAGGGGTCGTAACCCACAGGTTGAGAACCACTATATTAAATACAACTTCTATAAAAAGTAAAAACTAAAACCTATCACAGAATTAAGTAGCTCAAGCTTAAAGGTCATCAACTCCCTTTCCACATAATCACTACAAAAATCTCTTACAAAATCTGTAAGTTTCTGAGAAGGCATTAAGTTTGACAGATCAGTGGGGAAAACAATTCTATAAGACCATGATCTGCAAGAAATGGGTTCTTAAGAAATCCTAAGATTAGCCAGGTACTGTGACTCATGCCTGTAATCATAGCACTCTGGGAGGCTGAATCAGGAGGATCACTTGAGCTCAGGAGTTCAGACCACCAAGAACAAGAGTGAGACCACATCTCTACTAAAATTAGAAAAACTAGCCGGCTATTGTGGCAGGCACCTGTAGCCTACTTGAGAGGTCACAGAAGGAAGATCACGTGAACAAAAGTGAGACGCCCATCTGTACTAAAATTAGAAAAACTAGCCGTCTGTTGTAGTGGGACCTAGTCACAGCTACATGGGAAGTTGTAGCAGGAGGATCACTTGAACCAACAGTCTGAGGTTGCTGGGAGCTAGACATATGCCATAGCACTCTAGCTTCAGCAAAGAACTGAGACTCTCTCTCTCAAAAGAAAAAAAAAATTCCTAAGAGTAGAAGAACTTTAAAAAATGGGGTCCAAAACAGATGAAAGATAGAAAACTGCAATGGTTTGTTCTTTTGTGGATTTGTTCAGGCAAAGTTCTTTTATAACTAAAATTCTAAACAAATATTATTTATGGAACAATAATTAAAGTGTTTAATTCTGTATGGTTACTTTAAATCCAGACAGTGCTGTGGGTGAGTTCTTATTAAAATTATTGTTCCTGTGTTCGGGGAGCAAGATGGCGGGCAAATAATAGCTTCCTTGCAACTGGGCAAGGTGAGACTGGGGAGAGAGGACTTCAGGCATCTCTGGCAGGTGGGATCTGCCCAGAAACTTCCCATTGGGATCACAGGGAGGCAGCGAGAGACTTCTGGACACCCTGAAGGGTGGAGGACAGCAAAAGCGGCGGAGATTGGGCAAGTGGTTGCATGTGTTCATTCGGTCTAATCCTGGTGACAGCTGTGGGTAGGGCAACAGTGGGACTGCAGGCTGGAAAGGCCTTGCCTATGAGCTTTTTGGGTTTCTTATATACTTGGCACTTGGTTGAAAGGCCTTGGGAGAACTTGGGCAAGAGTGCAGGGGTCTTTGAGTGTTGTCTGGGGCCCAAGACTGGGTCATCAAACCAGGCAGAGCAACCAGTATTTCCTTTTGGGCTGTATGGAGCCATTGTGGGAGGACTGCCCTGGCAAGCTCCACCCTCAGGGTTGCAGAACAAACACTGGGCAGGAGCGAGTGATCTAGTGACTGAGCAGCCTAAAGACGGGGACTGAGACGCCTCGCAGCCTTAGCCCTCAGAGGCATAAGGTGAGACCGGTTTTGGCACACTGGGTAAGTGGACAGCCAGGTAAGGAGTGATCCCACCCACAAACGCTTTCCAAGAAAAGCTTCTGCTTAGCCCAAGTTAGCAATTTAAAGTGTCTTCTAAGCAAGCTAAGGAGGATTTAAGCTCTCCACCCTGTGGGGTTTGAGAAATCATTAGAGACACAGGGTCACTCCCTACAAAGATCCAGTAACAACAGAGTGATTCTGCCAGGGTCTGATCTGGGAAGGACAACTCTCCAACTCTGAGGACGGTCAAAGACAACAGTGAAAAATAATCATGAGGCAGAATCAACAGAAAAAACCCTGACAATATGAATAATCAGAGTAGATCAACTCCCCCAAGGAACAACAAGGTACATACAGCACAAGATCCCTTGCATAAGCAAACGGCTGAGATGTCAGAAGTTGAATTCGGAGTCTGGATAGCAACTAAGATCAGTGCAGTGGAGGAAAAGATGGAATTAGAATTTCAAGCAGTAATAAAAGATGATCCAAAAGATGTCTCAAGAATTGAATGAATTCAAAGACAAAATGACCAAAGATTTTGACACATTGAGACAAGAAGTTGCAGCCCTCAAAGATCGGAGAAATACAGTAGAATCCCCCAGTAACAGAATGGAGCAAGCAGAAAGAAGGATTTCTGACATGGAAGACAAAGCTTTGGAACGCTCCTGAATTTCCAAAGAGGTAAAGAAATGGAAGGCAAAAACGGATCATTCTCTCAGACAGCTTTGGGATAACTCAAAGAAAATCAATATTCGCCTCATAGGGATACCTGAAAATGATGAAGTGGCGTCACAGGGCACAGAGTCCGTTCTTTATGAGATTATGAAAGAGAACTTCCCAGACATGCCAAGAGATTCTGAAATTCAGATAGCAGACAGTTTCAGAACCCCACCACGACTCATCCGAAATAAGACATCCCCAACACACATCATAATTAAGTTCACTAAAGTTAACATGAAAGAGAAAATTCTGAAAGCAACCAGATGTAAGAAATCCATTACCTACAAGGGGAAGAATATTAGAATAACTGCAGATCTCTCTGATCAAACCTTTCAAGCTAGAAGAGAATGGTCACCAACTTTCAATCTCCTAAAGCAAAAGAACTTTCAATCCAGGATATTGTATCCAGCTAAACTGAGTTTCATTTATGATGGAGAAATTAAATACTTCAACGATATCCACATGCTGAAGAAATTTGCTATAACTAAGCCAGCTCTCCAGGATATTCTCAGACCTATCCTCCACAATGGCCAGCACAAACCTCCACCACAAAAATAAACTCACCCAGAAACAATCTATCAAATTTCATCTTCCACCATGATGAAAGGACTAAAAATGTCCACTGGACTTTCTAAAGATTTATCATTACTTTCAATTAATGTGAATGGTTTAAATTGTCCTCTAAAGAGGCATACGTTGGCTGACTGGATACAAAAACTCAGGCCAGATATCTGCTG
>CAUYON010019547.1:0-33579 GCA_963573935.1 Arctocebus calabarensis | reverse complement strand
GAGAGGGAAGGAGTAAGGGGGGTGGGGTCTTGGGGTCTTGGTGTGTGCCACACCTTTTCAGGGCAAAACACGATTGTAAGAGGGTCTTTTCCTAACAAATGCAACCAGTGTAACATGGTTTCTTGTACCCTCAATGAATCCTCAACAATAAAAAAAAAAAAATTGGAAAATTTCCAGTCACAGTGAACTGTCATTTTGCACAGATCCAAAGCAGGGGAGAGAAGAGCAGCTGTCCTTTCAAATAGGATGCAAACGCTCAACTTAGCCAGAGTCTCCACAATTTCCTGTCGCATCAAGAATTGTCTTGTTGCTTTATTTATCTTTTATTCTCAGGAAACATTTGAGTTTTTGACCTTTGATCTCAAGTTTCCCATGGGCAAGAGCTTTGTTGAGGAAGGCTAACCAATCTCCCTCTCATTTCACACATGACTGAGGGATGGAGGTGTATTCTCTATTTGTTCAAAGCACACATTACACACACACACACATGTGTGTTATTGATTGTTTTAAAAGAGAGAACCCTTGTGCTTACTATGATCTCACTTGCTGAACTGGATGTGGTCAGTTTGTTTAGAACAAGTAGAAACATTGGGTACCCTATAAAGTATGAGTGACAGCAGCAGGTGACTTCCCTGTAGGAGAAGCTCGCTCAGCTGCCCCTGTGAACCAGCATCTTTGCCTGATGGCTTGGCCAGTTAGTCCTTGGGTAATTTCAGCCAATCAGAACACAGAGATGCATAAACTGGTGTAAATCACTGAAAGACACATAGTCTTTCCTCACAGGAAGTGGCTTGTCATACTCCTTTTCAACTCTACAAATCCTACCCTTTCTTCAAGCCCCCAAACCGGGCCCAGCTTCTCCTGAAGGCATCCTCCAGCTGCTCTGGTTATATAGACAGGTTTTGCTCCTGGGAAAGCCTCTATGGTTGGCCTCGTGCCTGTGTTTCCAAGTTGCTTCCGCCCAGCTCCTTCTGCTTGTACCTCATCTTCATCGAACTCCCTTGCAGCCCACAGCTTGTCTAGATCTGTCCCCGTATTGCTGTACTCCTAGACTTTCTGGCAGCCCAAGTCCTGCTATAGCCCCTCAGCCTGAGTCAGGACAAGCTTCCCCATGGCTTGTTCCTCCTTTCTGGCTACTCTGGGGCCAGAACTGCAGCCTGTTCTTCCATAAATGCCTGTTCTCATGTCTATCAGAGACACTGAAACCTACGAGAGAGGGGAATATGCAAGGAGCAACAAAGACTGATTCTCATGGAGTCAGACACAGAAAAGGCCAGAGGAGAGGCCAGCGGGGCCTAGCTGACACAGAGCCTGCTGTCCTCACTCAGGATTGAAAATGGAGATCTGTGAGCTCATGAGTGGTGACCAGTGGTCCATATCTATTTTTCTGTTCATATCGTACCTTTAGATTTGAGAAGAAGAGATTTTTCTAAAGGAGTCAATAAGACAAGGGGAACAGTCTGAGGAGCCAAGTGAATAAAAAGGACAAGAGGACATTGGAGGTCTCGGAACTGTTCATGGGAGAATAGACTCCAGTGCTTTTTGTTGATTGGTAGCCATCAATAAGAAGTATTGCAGAATGTATCCTAGCCTAAACATTTAAAAATGAAAAACTATTATAATTTAGAGTGCACAGATAGGGCAGCAACAGGAGCTCAGGAGACAGAAAACTTGGTGCCCGGATTAATGTAGTTTGATGGTTTAATTGCTATAAGAAATGATCAAAATTTGGCTCTGTGCCTGTAGCTCAAGTGGCTAAGGTGCCACCCACATACACCAGAGCTGGTGGGTTCAAATCCAGCCCGGGCCTGCCAAACAACAATGACAACTACAACCAAAAAATAGCCGGGTATTGTGGCGGGCACCTGTAGTCCCAGCTACTTGGGAGGTTGAGGCAAGAGAATCACTTAAGCCCAGGAGTTGGAGGTTGCTGTGAGCTGTGATGCCATGGCACTCTACCAAGGGTAACAGTTTGAGGTAACAGTCTCAAAAAAAAAAAAAAAAGAAAAGAAAAAGAAAAAGAAATGATCAAAATTTGATTTTAAAATATAATGAATATTGAATAATATCATATGCATATTGAGGCGATCAATGAAATCAGATTAAGTAATATCCTGCCCATGTATTAATCATCACACATTCATACATTAGGTGACTTCCTGATACCTACTAAAGGCCAACTATGAGCCATACACCAGGGCTGTAATAATAAGAAAGACACAGTCCTCGACTTTGTGACATTATAGCCTAGAATTAATTATCTTCAACTGGAGGTACTATCATTTGTATCTCAGGGAGCATTCAGACACAGTGGGGGCACTTCTAACTTCAAATTGACTGAGGACCTCACTGACAAACTTTGACTGAAGAACCAACAGCACTCTCATCAGAAGTACTGGTAGTGCCAGGTATGTACTGCCATTTTTAGCAGATTTTTTCATGATAACAAGATCAAGTACATGTGTATTTTTCAAGTATAATTTTTTCAAATTCTTTTATGGCATTCCTATTTAAATCTCCTGGAATTCTTTCCCTCTAAATGACACACTTTAGAAGCCTCTAGAATAGATGTTAAAAGAAGGTACTACTAGGCTTAAATCTCATCTTTAACACTTAAAATTTTTGACCTTGAGAAAGTTACTTAATGTCCCTGAGCTTCCTAACATGAGGTGGACAATAGCTAGCTCTCTCAGGTACTGCTTGTATTGTTGGGAGGACTAAAGGCAGCAATGTTCATTGTTTGCCTTGCAGAGTGTCTGGAAATCAGGACATTTAGAAGAGGTGGCCATTATAGAAAGTGTGGCCCAAGCAGTTGGGTATGGAAAAAGATGATGTGATAGGTGGAGGGAGAATTCAGGGCAGGGTATGGCTTCTTAAAGAATAAGGACATGTGAGGTATGGAGAGCCAAGAAGAATGAGCAGGGGAGAGGACAACAGGTGAAGGGGAAGATGATGGGCAAGTGACTCAGGCAACTGGACCCACAGGTGGACAGTATTATTCCATTGCACTGTGTGGATGACTCATTTCCCACACAGACTCTCCTGAGTAAACAGGTTCTCTTGATATGTCACCCTACCTCTACCCATCACCTCCTTTGTGAATCCAGGGCCACTCCCAGAGGAAGCATACAAACCCGTTCTCTCAGACTCATGAGGTCCTGCCTCAGGTGAGTCTCCCGCTCCTGGAGGGAGACAGCTGTGTCTAATCAAAGCCTAACCAAGTCCATTGCCTAGCCTACCTGGGCAGGTCATCTCAGGGCTCCCTTACTAAATCATGAGGTCAGAAGCAGCGACAAGAGCAGGGAGAAGACTTTGCTTCTGCTGTATGGTTTCATTTGTTTGTGTGCTTGGCAATGTTAACTATCTTGACAAGAATTCTGCACAGCGCATCACTTACCTTGAGCAGAAGTCTAAGTCTTAGCTGGAGTTCCCCTGCGTGACCATGAGCAGTTGTCCACATGTTCTTGAGGCAATTCATGTGCAAATAAGAAAATAAAGAGCAATGCTTCGGGTGTGTGGTCAGGGAGAAGGCAGAACCATAGAAAACACTGTTTATTGGCATTTGTCCACATGCAAGCCTTTGTAGGCTTTGTAAATACTTGTTGACTTTCTTTGCTTGTTGATCTTGTGCTAGTTGTAGGAAGTGCCAGGTTTACAAATCAAGTGTTAATTCCACCCACACTATAATGAAAAGCAACATACTAGCTGCTGCCCCCACCCTCTTTGCCTCCTTCTCCATGTAAAAATATTCAGAAACTCTTATAGGTAAGAGTTACCCCCTTCTTGGTCTTACCTATGCTTTCCTTTCATTCTCAGTGTCCTATCAGCACTTCCCCGGAGCCAGCCACTCTCTAAGAAGGTGAGTTACGGCTCCCAGTCATGGCCAGTAGGGCACATATGTCTCTGTTCTTTTGGATGTCATGAAGCAGATTTTCTCAGCTGGGTTTTGGCTAAATGCTGAGCTCTCTTGATCAGTACATGTGGGGTGACTGAACTGTAGTGTTATTTGGTTTGTTTGGAAAAGAAAAAACTAAAGCCATCCAACTATTTCTCTTTTCCATATTCATACTCTATAGTTGATGGTCAGGCAATGTTACTTATAGAAGAACCTTGGCCTGCCATATTGGTAAGGTCTCCAAAACCTGTCTTTCCATGTAAAATCTCATCCTTCCATTGGCTCTGTGAATTCAGTAATCAGGGAGGCAGTAACCATTTCCTGCAGAAGGACCTGTAATAGATTAGTGATGCCTATCTTAAAATCAAAATGGAAAAGTGGCCACAAGTATGCATGTGTTTATCCCTGGTCTCTAATTAACAAAATTATGGAATTGTTTTTCCTAGGGCCAAAGGTCAGCCCATTTCATCTGTCCTTAAAACATATAATTATCTTTGAAAGAAATCTATTTCTGTCTGGGTAATTATATCTCATATCTGCATGCTACTCAACCTCTTGCATTCAATCAAGAAATGTTAAAAAATAAAAATTAAAAAAAAAGAACACCAACTATGTGACAAATACTATTCTAGAACAAAATAGCAGTGAAGAAGACAGATCGGATCCTGCCCTCAGGGAACATATTTCCTAGAAAAGGAGGGCAAATAATAAATTAATAAATACATGAACAATTCAGGTGATGAGTGCTTTGAAGAAATGGAACACACCAATGAGATAAAGAGTAACTAAAGAGGATTTTGTTGTTTGTTTACAGAATGAGAGGTATACTGTGACATGTTTATCAGACTATAGGAGAATTGCTGTATGGAAAGAAAGTGATTCAGGAGAGAAAGGGGATAATTATAGGAACACTATAGGGCTCCAGAAAGGGCTGCCCCTTTCTCTTCTGCATACTCTTTCTTTACCAGAGCAGTTTTAGTTTTTCTCTCTAATTCATCCCTTTGCAGATGTGGCCATCAGCTTTTCTTGTGCCTTCAGGGTTGTTTCCCATCATATATGCTGTGCTCATTGGCTTCCCAAGGAAATCCAGGTATGAGAACATGAGATACCCTTGTTCAAGTACCTTCTTATAGGTTTAGAATGGTATTTCTCTGCTATTTGGAACCACTTGCATGTTCTTGAAGTCAGTTTGACCGTCTTTTAAACTGTCATGAAGGATTGACTTCCCTCTCCCATATTTCTTTAAGAGAATCCAGGCTCTTACACATTTTCCTCAAATAATCCTCTCTGGTTTGGGCAGCAACAGCAAAGACAATTTTCAGTGAATTATTAAGATCATATAGTGTTCATCTTTCACAGAAGAAAGTAAAAGAGCAATTCTTGTAACACCAAATCCCAAAATTTATGGTCAGTTGCTCAAGCTTCTGAAAACAAACAAACAAACAAACATATAGTGTTTATCATAGGACTCTGGGCCCAAATTTTCACATAGATTTCCTAAGCATTGTGAGCTCAGCCAAGCTAAGCATGAGCCATAATGAAGCATCTGCACCTCCCAGCCCAGTGCCTAAACTAAATCCAGGCCCATGCTTAATCCTGGGCCAAATTTAATCTTGAGTTAAGTAATAGTGTTTTTCTCCATGTTCTAGAGCACATCCAGCTGGGGCCCATGCCAAGCCTGAGAGCCTTTTGTTAAGCTAACTGCCCTAGAGGAAGAAGGCCAACTGCCAGGAGGTCTCAAAAGAAAGATTCTAAAGAAATAGCAACAGGAAAAAGGAACTAATGCAAGAAAGTTTTTAATCCTTTACTGATACCACTGTGGCCCTATTGTCTCCCTGACTATGACCACTATCAAAGCTCGTCTTTCCCTCCCCTTCCCCGTCCTCCAGCTCTGCCTTCTCCTCCTCCCTTATGGGTAGACAAAAATCTGGTGAGGGGTCCATTGGTTGAGATGTGAGCATGCCATTAACAAAAAGCTGATCAACTTCTTCAGCATCTCCTCTTCAGAAGGCTCTTCATGTTTCCTTACTCTTGCATTCTAAAACTGGGAATGGAACCTGGATCCCCGAGTCCTATGCCTCACCGTAAGGCACTTATCTCACAATTCTCCAATGGAGAAGAAGAGTTCTTTAGGCAGCCAAGTACAAAACTGAGCTCATTCAGAAACCTTCTATTTTCTGTGGATCAAAATCTTAATTGAAAATGTCTCCTTATTCACTGTTTTAATTCTCATAACCCAAAATAACCTTCTGTGTCTTTGCCTTACACCTTAACCCTAACCCATGTTAATTAATTTGTCAGGTAAAATATATTTTTGGTGATCTCTTTGGGTCAATTTTATTTTATTTTATGATTTGTTTCTTTATTTAGAGACACAGAGTCTCACTTTGTCTTCCTTGGTAGAGTACCATGGAGTCACAGCTCATAGAAACCTCAAACTTATGGGCTCAAGCGATTCTCTTCCCTCAGCTTCCTGAATAGCTGGGACTATAGGCACCCGGCTATTTTTTGGAGATGAAGTCTCACTCTTGCTCAGGCTGGTCTCAAACTCCTGAGCTCAAGCAATTCACCTGCGTTGACCTCCCAGAGCGCTAGGATTACAGGTGTGAGCCACCGCGCCCAGCCTCTTTGGATCAATTTTAGTTTTACTATCAGTTGGCAGTTATGCAAAACCAAGCCACCAGATTTGTCAGTGTATTAACTTCAAATGTTTAGGAACACAGATGTAAAGTTTAGAGAATTACTTGAAATGTAATATACTTATTTTTCAAATCATCTTCTTTCACTCTACTAATCATGAGACAAAACTGCTAATTATCAGATTTAATCTTCAGTTAAATAAACATCACTCTCACTGTTAAGTGGGAGAAAAAGCAGAGGAATAATAAACACAAAGTGGAAGGAGGTTTACTTTCAGTGTTAGGAGTTCAGGAGGGTGAAAGACGCATGCATACATCTTCAACAGAATGGATAACATTCCAGTTATAAATTGGGCAATAGCTTCACAGACGTGTCATTGCCATCCTTCATAATGTACTAATATGTTATATACATTCTTTTCTACATATCAAATGTTACAGAAAAGAAAAGAAAATTCCTACCTGAGTTATAAGCAAAGAATCCAACCTTTTTTCTTAGATAGGTTACCATTATTTAAAAATAAAAAACAAATTTAAAATAGTGTCCTGGATTTGCAGCTTATTCCTAGCAGGATATTTTAAAAGGTTATTCTAGAGTTGAATCACATGTTAATTAATTTTTCCAGGTAAAATATATTTGGGGAGACTTGTTTTAGCCAATTTAATTCTGCTATCAGCTTCCAGGTGAATAAAAGCAAGCCACCATACTCATCAGTGCATAAATTTTAAATGTTTCATGCAGTCCTCTGTATTCTGATGTTTCCAAGAATTGGAATAAATTTGAAGTAATTCTATCTTTCTTTTGTGAAATTTTTCTGCTCAATCAGTGGTCCTTGTCTTTACTGATTTTGTTTCTTCTGAGACAGAGTCTCACTATGCCATCCTTGGTAGAGTGCTGTGGCATCACAGCTCACAGCAACCTCAAACTCTTGGGCTTAAGCGATTCTTTTGCCTCAGCCTCCTGAGTAGCTGGGACTACAGGTGCCCACCACAATGCCCAGCTATTATTTTGTTGTTGTCGTTTTTGTTTGTCAGGCCTAGGCTGGGTTTGAACCCCCTGGCCCAGTGAATGTGGCTGGTGCCCTAGCCGCTGAGCTATAAGGCAGGGAGCTTTGCATTATAATAGGCTTCTTCATCTCAAAGTAATGAAATCATCCAACTAAGTTTTCCTTTAGTGTTGCTTATGGTTTTATTTATGTGAGTATATGGCACAGGTCAACAAATTACAGGCCTCAAGCCAAATCTAACCTGCTTATTTTGTAAATAGTCATGCATCGCATCGCACAATGATGTTTTGGTTGACAGACGGCAAATATGATCCCATAAGATTACAATGAGGTGATAAATTCCTATTACCTTAGTGACATCCTAGCTGTCATAACATTGTAGTAAAACACCTCATCTTTTCTATGTTTAGATACACAAATAATTGCAAGCATTGCGTTAAAATTGCCTACAGTGTTCAGTAACGTACCATACTATAGAGGTTTATAGCAACTGTAGGTCATAGGATATAGCCTTGGAGTACAGTAGGCTATATCATCCAGGTTTGTATTAAGTACACCCTATGATGTTTGCACAATGACAGAATCACCTAATCACACATTTCCCATCAATAAGTGATGCATGACTATAAAGTTCTATTGGGACACAGCCTCACACAATTGTCTGTACACTGTCTATGCCTGCTTTCATGATACACTGACATACTTAAGTAAATGGACCAGAGATGGCCCACAAACCCCAAAATATTTACTACCTAACCCTTTACAGAAAAAATATTGTTGGCTCCTGATATATGGCACTAGTAATTATCCTAGCTCTATCTATCAATATTTTCCCCATCGATTTAACCATCACACTTATCAGATATAACACATGCACATACAGGCTTTCTGTTTCACTCTATGCATCAGCTTACCTATTTCTATTTCTATTATTTGATTTATAACATATCGCCTATTTCACTTCTGTTATTTTGTAAACATAATTTAAGCTACATTGTTTTTATTTCTTTTTCAGAGAAATCAATTATGCCTTAATTCAATCTTTATTTTTTACTGTTTTCTATAGCTATTATTTCTCAATAACCGTTTTTAACCTTTCTTTCCATTTTATTATATTAAGTGTCCTCATTTCTATCTTATGCTCTTACTACCATCTCCTGCTCACTGTTTTCCACTAGCTGCTCTTCTCTGATCTCAGGATTTCTGACTTGGCCCAGCCTTTCTGATGTACTCCTGTTCATTGTAACTTTGGCTCCAGATTTTGCACTTTAGCGTACAACCTGGCACAACCCTGTTGGAAAACTGTCGTTATCTCCCAAAGTTGAAGATACACATCTCCTAAGATAATGAGCTCTGTCTGGATCTTGACATAGTCTAGACATAAGCCCTTCGTTAGCCATGTACGTTGCATATCTTCTTCCTCTATTGCTTTCTTTTTTACTTTATTAATTTTTGATGAACAGAAGTTTTTAATGTAGTCATTTCTACAGTTTTTGTCCCCTTCAAAGTTCATGTATTGGAAACTTAATACTCAACAAAACAGTGTTGGAAGGTGGGGCCTTTGGGTAGGTGTTTAGGTATGAGGACTCTACCTCCATGAATGGACTAATGCCACCTTTAAAAGGGCTTGCTGGAGTGGGTTCATTCTCTCTTGCCCTTTTGCTTTCTGCCACATGAGGATGCAATCAGGTCTACACCAGATACTAGTGCCTTGATCTTGGCCTTCCCAGCCTTCAGAACTGTGAAAGAATAAATTTCTGTTCTTTATAACTGTTATACCAGCACAAAATGGAATAAGACAGTCACATATATCAATCGTTATGGTTAGCACTTTTTATGTTCTGGTTAAGAAGTCTTTCTTTTATGTTATCTTTTAGGACCTTTATTGTTTTGACTTTTCTTTAAAATAATAACTTATTTGGATTTTATTATTGTGCATGTAAAAGCAAAAACAAAGTTTTATTGTTTTCCAAATGGGTAGTTAAATATCCCAGCATATTTATTTATTTATTGAGATGGAATCTCAGTCTGTTGCCCTCAATAGAGTGCTATGGCATCATAGCTCATAGCAACCTCAGATTCCTGGGCTCAAATGATCCTCTTGTCTCAGCCTCCCAAGTAGCTAGGACTACAGGCATCCACCACAATGCCCGGCTATTTTTAGAGATGGGATCCCAAACTCCTAAGCTCAAGTAATCCACCCACCTTGGACTCCCAGAGTGCTAGGATTACAGGTGTAAGCCACCTCACCTGGCTAGCACATTTATTGATAGTACATTCTTTCCCCTTCTGCTCTATAGTGCCACCTTTGACATCATCAAGGGTCCATATATCTGTTTTCCTATTTTAATCCACTGATAAATTTGTCCATCCATAACTCAGTACCACAAAGTCTTAATTACTATAGTTTTGTAATAAATCTTGATATTGCTAGCTAATTTCTTTCATATTAGTCTTAAATTAATTTACTGAGAAAGAATGAGACCCCGTCTCTACTAAAAATAGAAAAACTAGCTGCTCATTGTGGTGGGTGCCTGTAGTCCCAGTCACTTGCAAGGTGGAGGCAAGAGGATCTCGTGAATAATATATGATTATATAAATTAATTTATATATTATATATTTATCATATATTATTCAATATATAATGTATAAATCTTTATATATATATCTTATATATACATATTTCCCTCTAGGCAGTTTTATCTGTACCTCACAAGTTTGTTTGTACAGTATTTTTATTATTATTCAGCTCAAAATATTTTATATTATTGTTGTTATATCTTCCTACTGAATTAAACCTTTAATCATATTTTTTCCAGAGTAAATTTACATTACTTTTATCATGTTCCTAGAAGTACTAGTAACCTGTGATCCCCTTAATACAGTTTCAGAGATTGAATAATTACAGCTGACTGCCATCACTCTGAAGGCCTATTTATACTTCTGGTTCAACCTTCTCCTGCAGTGCAGACATCCCCTTGGGCTCTCAATTATTGTAAGATGATCCCTAAAGGGAGGAGGGCTCATCATGTTTCCTCTTGGTGGACCCTGGACTCCAGGCCCTGTGCTTTATCTCTATGGGTCTATCAAAGGTCTATTAGGTGACTGAGAGACAGGATTCATCCTGGTAAATATTTGATGGGAAATAAGAAAACTCTTGTTTTTGTGTATTAGTTTTTTGGGAGAGAAGTTTGGTTTTTGTTTTTTTGAGATAGAGTCTCACTCTGTTGCCCTGGGTAGAGTGCTATTGCATCATCATAGCTCACATCAACTTCAAAATCTTGAGCTGAAGAGATCCTCTTGCCTCTACCTTGCAAGTGACTGGAACTACAGGCACCCACCACAATGAGCAGCTAGTTTTTCTATTTTTAATAGAGACAGGGTCTCATTCTTTCTCAGACTGGTCTGGGGCTCCTGAGTTCAAGAGATCCATCCTCCTCAGCCTCCCAGAGTGCTAGGATTATAGGCATGAGAGCCACCATACAGGCCCTGAATATTAGTTTTAGGCTGATCATGATATTGAACTTGCTTATTATGGAAATTATTTTCTGTCATTCTGTCACATTTTCCAGGTAGATAATAATATCTTTGGCAAATAATTATGCTTTTGTCTCTTCTTAGCATTTAGTATTACAGAGGAGATATATAGAGTAGGTCTAATTTTTAAGTTGCCTGAATGCTTTACACATTTTGCCTGGGTACGTCTAAATGTGAATCTCTTTTCATTGATTTGAATGGAAGGAACAAATCATTTTTAATCAACATGCAAAGCTCTTTCTGGCAGTCTAAAAATATTCTTTTAATCCATAGTAGAGTATTACTTCTGTCCCATTTGTTCTGTTTTTTTCCCAATTATTTTATAATTATTTACAAGCTCTGTCCCAATTTTCTATTTTCTGTATCTATTCTATTCTCTAACATGATTTTTTTCCTTTTCCTCTGATCTAGGAGAATATTTCAAGTGTGTCCTTTACATACTCCCACTTTTATCTTCTATGTTATAGGTTCTATTCTTTATTGATTCAATATCCATTTCTAGATTTTGCCATCTCATTCTTTTATCTTTTTGTGGATTTCTATCCTGTTTCATAAAAACCACATCTTTTATTGTACTGAGTATATCAAACAGCCTCCTGAAATTTTCTTTTGAAGGCTGCATTACATTATTTTTGAAGATGTATTTGGCTTCTGAATCTTCAGTCTACTGTTTCCTTTCCCTTGTTTGCATAATTTATTTACAGTTTCCATATTAAATTACTTCTCTTTCTTTTATGATCTTTTGATTTCTTTAATTGTAATCTGCATCATCATAATATTGTTTGCATTTATAGAACACTCCCTGTGTCCTATTCCAAGAATTTCTCATATACTAACTCATGTAATCTTCATAACAGCTCTATGAAGTAAGAATTATTAACCTCGTTTTACAGATGCCAATGCTGAACCATTGAAGATAGGTAACTTGCCCAAGGTCACAGAGCTGCAAATGGTGGAGCCAGGACTTGAACCCAGACAGTCTGGCTCTGAAGTATCAATACTACACTGTCTCAGTCATATTTAAGTCATTTTAAAAAGTAAATGCTATCTAACTATTTGACAACAAATAATGGGAGTGGATGGATTTTCGCCAGCTTCATTTTCATGTGTGTGAAGGTCAAACTCTATGACCAGCTCCATGGCTGAAGGGTTAAGTGGGAGTATATAACAGCCAACCCAGTTCTGCCTTCTTGTGGTTTTTCATTCATTTCACCTCTGCATCTGATAACTTTGAACCAATGAGATTGTCAAAAACCTGCAGTACCAACTGATTCCAACAGAGCCCTTTCTCTAAATACCTACTCTAGCAGCTCTATACTGGCAGGAATTATATTAATATGACCCAGGATGTAGGTACTACTGCAGACAGTCCCTCCCCCTGGTCCAGTCCCTCACAGACACACATACACCACCACCACCACCACTCCATGGCTTACTGCCTATTTAACTCCTAGAGAATTGCTGCTGTCTTTAAATAAATGCAGAAAGATAACGGAAGAGGAGGGGACTCAATATCGAATACCACACAGGACCCCACAGTACAGGGATAGCCAAGTCTTTGAATGAAGAGGTAAATACTGGGAGGTCTGAGGGGTCTTATGTTTCTCAGTTAAGTTCTATTTCATGAGTCAAATGAGTTGAGGATTTGTTTCAACCTTCATTCTTCTATGTCAAAGATTCCTCTGAAATTCTGGGTATAGACCCTGACCATTAGATTTAGTTTTTGTGGTGGTTATAACATTTCCTCTTACCACTCCTTGCCATGGCTTCCTAGATACTTCACTGAGAAGTTGAGAGACACTGTATTAAATAAAGGCTATTAATCAGATGCCATTTTAAACCAGAAGTCCCCTCTGCCATTGTTTGTACAGCTAACTGCACAGATTAGATCAGTGATCAAAGGAATTCTTAAAGGCATTAAAGAGCCATAGTAATTTCTAGACCTGATTAAGGTTTCCTCAGTGGAGTTTGTGTATACAAACAGATACTTTTCACCTCCCAAATCCTCAGCATATAAAAATAGCCAATAGAGACTACCAAAAAATTGTGAAGAGAAGGGAACACTTATATGCTGTTGGGATTCCAAACTAGTACAGCCTTTTTGCTAAGAAGTATAGAGAAAATAAAGCTAAAAGTAGACCTTCTATTTGTTCCCACAATCCCATTACTAGGTCCATTACTAGGTATCTACCCAAAAGAAAAAAATCATTTTATTACATTTGCACTTAAATGTTTATAGCAGCTCAGTTCACAATCACAAAGATGTGGAAGCAACCCAAGTGCCTATCAACCCATGGATAGATTAATAAACTGTGGTATATGCATACTGTGAAATACTATTCAGCCATAAAAAGATGGAGACCTGGATGGAGTTAAAGCACCCTATGTACTTGATCCTAGTTTGAAAGTAGCAGATTAACAACTACAGACTCACATGAGAGAAAAACACAATCCAAGTAGGAAGGAGGGAGAGAAGAAGAGGGGGCTCAGTAAGCTCCCACCTAACAGGAACAATGTAAGGGTATATGGCACACCTCCTGGGTGAAAGACTCAACTACAACTCGGATGCTACCTAACAAATGCAAACAATGTAACCCAATCATCCGTATCCTTATATTAATCCAAGATTTAAAAAAAAAAAGAAAAAGACTACCCAAAAGCACAAATTTCTTGTGTGATGAATAACTAGGCAAAAACTATTGACTGGTTGCCTACCTAACCAGCCTAACTCTCCTTTCTTTCCTAAGTAACACAACTTCAATTTTGCTAAGAGTGGCTATGTTTTTCAGCCTTCTTTAAAACTGTGTGACCATATGACATTATTTTAGCTAAGGTAGTGTGAGTAGAAGTTGTTGGGAGGGAGGGGCATAGTGCACAGAAAAAAAAAAAATTCCCTAAAGGGGCACAGGCACCTAGAGATTGCATGTCTCTTTTTGTTTTTCTCCACTTCCTCCTGTATCCTGCCTAGGACACAGTTGTTATGGCTGGATTTTTAGCAGTTGCTTACACCATGAGCAACCTAGAAATGGAAGCCATGGACTCAATCTCTTGGAATTTCATAGGCAAATAAGAACATCCTTTGTACTAACAAAGTGAACTTAATGGGCTCCTGATAGCTTCAGGATGAAGGCTGGTCACCAGAAAGACCAAGCCCTGATTAGAAGGAAGCTTGGAATTTTCACCCACACCCTGACCCTCATCCTCATCCAGGAAGAGGAGAGGGGCTGGAGATTGAGTTGATAATAGCTTGTGCTTCTATGATAAAGCCCGCATAAAAATCTCTAAAGTACAGGGTTCAGAGAGCTTCTGGGATAGGGAACATATCCACATACCAGAAGGGGGGTACGTCTCAACTCATCAAGGACAAGAAGCTCCTGTGTGCTCAGGACCCTTCCAGATATCTTCATCTGGCTCTTCAGCTGTACCCTTTTTCATATCCTCGATAATAAACCAGTAAATGTAAGTCTTTCCCGAGTTTTGTGAGCCATCATTGCAAATTATAAAACCATGGGAATTCCTGATTTGTAGCCAAGCCAAACAGCTGCGTGAATAACCTGGGGACATCCTACTTTTGATTGGCAAATGAAGTGGGAGGCAGTTTTGTAGGACTGAACCCTTAGCCTGTGGGTTCTGCACTAACTCCAGGTAGTTAGTATCAGAACTGAGTTAAACTATAAGACACCCAGCTGGTATCACGGAGAGCTGGAGAATTCATTGGTGTAGGACAAACCCACACATCTAGTGACATAAATGAAGTCCTGAGAACTTATCAAAAAAGAGCACTTTTTTTCTTATATAGCCACCATACTAACCACCTCTCACATTTCAAACCAAACATTAAAAATGGCCTAGAAAGTACAATGAGCCTATGAGACAACTGCAGTCCCAATAGTTTAAGCTGAGAGATTTCCAGGCTCCTGTGTGTCTTTCATAGTATTCCCTGACTTTCTGAGCAATGAATCACAAATGTAGACAAAAACCTGAACTGACAGCCTGCTGCACAGGCTGAGCTGAGATCCTGGGCAGGCATTCAAGGGCACTGTTGCATGCAGGTGCTGGGCCTCCTCCTGCCTTCGGGCGTCCCAGCTGTAGTACATGGTCGCATCACTTTCAGGAATCTCACAGTATAAGCCATCCCTTGACAAAGTCCAGTTTTCCACTCCCAAATAAGATAGAAGCAGGATAGTTGTCAAAATTATAATACATATTAGTAATCCTATAGCTTTTCTGTGCAATGTGGTTAGATACGTGTGTTCAGATCATAAGCACGTATCAACCAGTCCAGAGAGCAAAATTCTGAGTTTTTCTGTCTACAGCTGTGTTGCATGCACAGCTCACCACAAAGTAATAATGAAGGTCATTTACAGGAATATATCCAGTTTCTCTGGGACATTGATATGAGCATTCACATAAGGGGTTTTCTAATTTTTTCTTAGTCAATTTCAAGTCAAAATGTTATTATTATGGTTACAGAAAGTTGTTGTCTAAACTTTCTCACCCACAAACTGCTAATAAATCAGACTGGGGGCACTTGAACTAAAAAGGCAGAGTCCAAGATACACCAATTTCAATAAACGAAGACACGTACTGAAAATTTCATCAGACCTCAAACACATTGGCCAATATTACAGAAGTGCCCCCCTTTTAAAACATGCATTGCCATTACTCAGGGTTTTGGAACCTGAGAGAGATGGAAACCAAGGGGAGAGGAGGATGAGTCCTGGGTCCCTTGCTACATAGCGTGATTTGATAGTGACCAGGGAGACCCCTCTAAGTGCAAAATGCATCCTACAGACACATGGCTAACGTCTGGAATCCTACGACTGTAAACCTTTTTCAGTTCTTCCTATGGTTGGGGGATATAGATGCTACTGGGAAAAATAGCATACAGTAATGATTTTCTTCTCCAAGTAGGGTGACTTAGTTTCATTCAACCTAACAGCTACCTGTTAAGGAAATAAATCAGGATGCCAAAAAAACGGTATACACCTGTGGAGGGGTTGGGGCAGGAAGAGAGGACCCAGTGGGCCTGGTGTACACCTGAGAAGGGTGGCAGAGGGGGACACTAGCAAATATGGGACAAGTGGAGGAAGGGGTCTAGCTGGGGAGCAGAGGAAAGAAGTGAACAAATGGCTGCGTGGGGACACCTGAGTAAAAGATCTGATTGCTGGGGAGTGAGAGGCAGCGGCATACCGGCCAGGTTCTGGGTTCCGGAGAGTAAGAGGGGGAACAGATAAGGGACAAAAGCAGCATAGTCCAAGATCTCCTACTGTGCGCAAATACCACAGGGCTGAGGCCTGCACAAATGCTGTGGATGCTTGCTGTCCCTGGTTAGCTTTGAGTGGGGCCTCACGCTGCGCTTCCCAAGGTCGGGCTCCAAAAGCAGGTTGCCCAATCACGTGGGAATGAGTCAGGACCCGCTGGACTGGTGGGGCACGGGTGTGGGAGGGAGCTGGGAGACTTGCACAAGCTCTGATGGCTGAGGTCACCCGAGGGAGCCCAGCCGCCTGGAAAACCTGCAAGTGGTTCCTCCAAAGATTGGAAAGGAGAGGCGCCGAGGAGCAGGATTTCTGGCTTCCCCTCTGGCTTGGCCCTTTTTTGTGCCTTGTTATTTCCAGACCAGTGTATTAACAGGGATAAGGAGTCCTCTCCTGTCTGTCCCTCCGGGTAAGGGGAGGAGGACCTACAAGGTGTTAGAGCTGATGCCTCTGACACCCCCAAGCTTGACACGGTGTCCCAGGACCAGCACCTGGCACTCCTGGGCTAGAGAGTGGTGTCAGAGCCGCTCAGGTGCCGCCCCTCCCCCACCCACCCCCCAGCCACTGTCAAGGAGGAATGAGGCACCTTCCCAGGAGCATTGGCCTGGGGATCACCAGAAAGGCTGTCTGAAGGAGAAAAGCGATGCCTTCGTGTCGAACCCAGGTCAGGTCAATCTTAGGGGCTTCAGAGCCTGCCCAGGCTGTAGCAAGTTTAGGGTACACCTACCTCCATCCCTCAACACCATCTGCTGAGCAAAGGCAGGCAGTTAGGGTGATAGGAGTAAAGGCAACCCCTAGAGATGGCTCGGAAAGCACGTCAGGAGCAGAGGCGCCTGGCCTCCTTCACATCTAGAGCTTGTCATGTCTGAGCTAACGTCAACAAAGAAACTGTCTGTAGTGATCCCAAGAGGGGATGCCTCTAAGAGGGCATATGTCCATCTCAGTAGGGGGAGGAGGATTTTTAAACTTCCTGCAACCACCACCACCTGACTGGCAGAAATTCTGAATCACCTTCCAGATAAAAATGGCTGTGGGAGTGACAGCCAAAAAGATTCAGTAACTGCGTCTGGAGCACCGTGTGTGCCTGTCCTTTGGAGTACTGGGCAGACACAGGTAAATAACTATGTTCAATGTGTCATTGCCCTGGACTTTTCTGAGCATGATGGTGACAGTTCAGTGACAAGACAGGAGGGTCTGAACAGCCCAATTTCACCCCTGGGGCAGAGCAGGTACTAAGGACAGTGACCTGCTGGCCCAGCCTGATCCCAGATGCTCAGGCAGGCAGATGAGACTGGGCGTCACCATCATGAGCAATCTCCAGACCCAGCAGAAGCAAACAGTGAACAGTGGGGGTGAAACGGGTTAGGCTCAGTGGCGGGTGGAGTGTGGTGGCTGGCAGCAGTACCAGAGTGGCACTTGGAAATCCGGTCAGGCAGCTTATCCACAGCCAAGAATCTATAACTTTGCTCAGGGTTTAGGAGAAGTCCCTAGGCTGCAGCTGGTAGGTACAGGCAGTGAGGCAGGGGTTCTAGAGGCTACCACAAGCTTGACTCTGTGGCAATGAAGAACAGAGGCCAAGGGGGAAGCAAATGGGGCTGCTCCAGCATTGGATCTTAGGAGCCGGCCCTGGGCCACCTGTCTTGGATCACCTGAGGGAGAGGGGACAAATGGCGCAGAGTCACGGAGAATATGGACAGAGGACTGTGAACCTTCAGGGAGGAGAACATAGGTCTGGGCGAGGAGCATGGGGAGCTGGAAGCAGGGGCTGTGTTCCTAGTCCACAAGTAGTCTGCTACCTGCCTCGTTAGGGTGTGCGATCAGGGCCTCCGCTAGCCCATGTGGAGCCTTTGTATGAACTGAAAACAGAGCCCACTTTGGGCAGGCCAATTAAGCAGACACGCCAGAGGCACACAGCACCTTTGTACGAAGAGGTGCTATGTGCACCACTCTTCTTTCTGCAGCCCACACCAGGGCACACAGCTCGTGAACAGAACCTGCACTGGATTTCAGCACCTGGCATCTGTGTGCAGTCCACACACTGCACACCTGGGAAGGGCTCAGGGAGGGTGTGCAAAGCCACCTATTCTCCCCAGCAGTGGGCAAGCCTAGACCTCCCATCAAGGAGCAGAGACTCTGGGTGGGCTTGACTCCATGGTGGAGAAAGTAGTACCAGAATAAATGAATCTTGATTGAAAACCAGCTCCCACATCGCAGCTGCCACCCAGTAGCCTGTAATTGATTCCTTGTTCACAACATGTTGGAATTTCAAGAATCGGTGCTAATAACATCCCCTCCCTATCTTGTGGCCCAGAACCACAATTGGAAAGAGACTGACAGGCTAGATCACCTTAGCCACAGGCCTTCAGCTAGACTCCTGATCTACAGGTTATAATAATTACCAGCAATAGCTAACATTTACGGAGCATGTCGCAATTTGCCAACTGCTTTCACGTGCATTGTCTTATGTGCTCCTTAGGAAACAGGGATTACTGCCCTTCACAAACGAGAAGATAGACTCAGAGAAGTCTTATGTGGCCAGGAGGCAGATCAGGGTGCGTAGAAGAATGTTCTCTGGAGCCCGACTGCCTGGGTTCCCATCCCAATCCTACCATTTCCTGGTTCTGTGACACACAGCAAGTTGTTTCACCTTTTTGTGCCTGTTTATGCACTCCTGAAATGGGGGTATTAGTAGCTACCTCATGCATGAGGTATTTGTGACAATTAAGCCACTTAGAACAATGCCTAGCACAGACCAGTTGATCCCACTCAGAGGGTCTGCTCAAATAGCCTCATCTGGAATATAAGATTCACCAATATGGACCAAAAAATCTCATACCTTTAGCAGCCCACTTGTGGCACCAATAAAATTGGATCAGATTGCAGCATCATATTTAGGAAATTTAACTGCTGAAAAGTTGTTTGAGCATGACTTAGCCCCCATGTAGTTGAATACAGTAGGTCGGGTCCTCAGGGAAGGTGCCCACAAATGCGGCTGACGAGGATGAGGGGAGCAGGTAGAATCAGCAATATGTTCCCCGATGGAAGGGCAACTGGCCAAAGGTGGCCAAGGAGATACAGCCCCATCTTCTCAGTTCTCAAAAAGAATTTTTCCATTTTTCAACAAAAGCACTGAGTTTTAAGGTGCAATGTCCTGATTTTCAATTTTATCAACTCTTGAATTTCTTTAAAACAGCATGTGAACTAGACCAGACCCAGCTGCAAGCAGTTAGTTTGTGCTGCCTCTGCAGGCTGCCCTCTCTGGCATAGACAAAAGAACCTGCACTTGGGGTTGGGCAAACCTGGGCTGTCACATAAGCCCCACTGACTGTAACTTTGTGTGAGCTATTTGGCTTTCTTCAACCTTTTCTTTTCTCACTTTGGATAATGCCAGCTATGCCTTAGTTTTAGTATATTATGGGATTTCCCCAACCCCTGGTTAAAAACATGCTGCTGAGTGACTTTGACATTGGGCCTCTAACTCCAGTCCAAGGACGTTTCTTGGCTGACAAGTGACACCTTGAAAAATGGCACAAGGACCCTGTATCTGTCAGGGTCCTTGAGTTACACACACAGAGACACATAGGCCCACACACATATGCATCCGGAGCACTGGCAGGAAGAAGGCTGATGAGGAGGTGGCCATCAGGAGCACACCCATGGCTGCTATGACATGAGAACCTTACTAGAGGTCACCTAGTCACCCAGGTTTTCTTGGCACTGGGGACCAGTAAATGCCTTGGCTGGGCTGGTGGCCCCAGTACCCTGTGGCTACTGGCACTGGGACACCTTATCCCTGACTTCTGAATCCATTTGGCAATCCTAGTGCAAGCTGAGAGCGACTGTTCTAGCAGTGAACTATGAGGACGATGATGTCAGTAAGACCAAGGCAACAGAATTAGAGCTGAAGGCAGTGAAGGGCAGCACCTATACTCACATGTGTGCCAATAAAACTACATCAGCGAGCAGTGTCTAAACCTGAGGGAATCAACATTCAGGGTAGAAAGAATTTTCCAGAGGGAACAGCCAGGGATTGAGGAAGAACAACATTGGAGAGACTATTTGGGCAGGTAGATAACAGCCTGTGGCCCAGGCTAGAGGAAAGAGGGGCTTATTCTAAGCATAATTGTTGGATATTAATTAACTTAGGAAAATATGTTAGTCTCCTTGACCATGATCCTGTCCATTTATAAGGAGGTAAAATGGTTCATTGTCAATATTCAGTAAATACTTGCAATATGCCAGGAGCTGTGCTAAGCGCTTTCCATGTGTATCCCATTTGACACAGTGAAGCAGGGTTCTATTATCATTCCCATTTCCCATTGTCCTGATGCAGAAACTGACGCAGCCCCTTTGCTGCCATAAAGGGGTGATGAATGATCAGAGAGGAAGCTGGGAAGGCCTCACAGAAGAGAGGATATAGAAACTGTCTTAAAAACTAAGTAGATATTTTTCTTTTTTTTCTTTTTTTGAGACAGAGCCTCAAGCTGTCACCCTGGATAGAGTGCCGTGGCATCACAGTTCATAGCAACCTTCAATTCCTGGGCTCAAGCGAGTCTCTTGCCTCCACCTCTCAAGTAGCTGGGACCACAGGCACCTGCCACACTGCCCGGCCATTTTTTGGTTGCAGCCATCATTGTTGTTTGGCGGGCCCAGGCTGGATTCAAACCCGCCAGCTCAGGTGTACGTGGCTGGCGCCTTAGCCCACTGAGCCATAGATGCCGAGCCTAAGTAGGTATTTTTCAAGTGGGCAACATGAGGAAGAGGAAAGAGTACAGGATAATATTCTAAAAAGAGGGATCAGCTTCTACCAAGGGCCAGAAACAGGAAGTGAGCTGGAAAAGCTACTTGGGATTAGACTCTCAAAGTCTAAATACGGTGGTGGGCGAGGAGAGACCATCAGTGAGGTCTTTTTGGTGGGAGAGTGACAGCACCAGGTTTGAGAGGTAGAATAATGATTTTTAGTACCTTTTGGAATAAGTTTTCACATTCTTCATTCATTCTAGCTACAATTTGCTCTTAATTCCCCACCACTTGCATCTCAACTCCTATTTTATTATCCTAGTGAAGTGTATGTTTCTGCCACCTATTTAAATCCTCTTGGGAAGAAAACAGGGAATAAATGCCTGCGAATACGTGGGTACACAGTGACATGGATGGTATGCAGGTCAGGAAAGGGTCATTGAGAAGGGGGATCACCGAAGTAGACAGAATAGTAAAGACAAGTCACAGAAGCCAAGAGGAGAGACTGCTAGAAGAGGGAGAAGCTGGCGGCATGCTGCATGTTGCCAAGAGGTTAAATTGGATGAGGACTAAAAAAAGGCCTTGGGATTGAGGGATGAGAAGGTCTCGGGGCAACACAAGGGTAGTTCATTGCCCTGTTGAGTCAGAGATAAGTGGGAGTTGAGAAAGTGAAAAGGCAGCAGGGATAAACACACACATTCAGGAAATCTGCAAGACGGGGGGGGGGGAGGGGGGGGAGAAAAAGGAAAGATGGTTAAGCGAGGAGAGGACATTTTTATCTTCTTGTCTTATAATGTTTAAGGAGTGAATGTGAACACATGTGGGAAAGAAAGTGAAGCAAGTGAAGGGAGTAACGCCAGGACAAAGCAGAAGGGGACTGATAAATCCAGAGGCAGAACAGATCTGTTGGCAACAGAGATGGAGAGAAAGCTAAAATTTAAGCTCCGGGTTTCCCTCGGAATGACAGTTGAGAGATTGAAGTATGCAGTCTGATTGGGGGAATCTGAGATACTATCCTGTCCCCACAGACACTTTGTGAAGGACATTGTTCTAGCTGCCTACTCCTGGCCCCCATCCACCACACACTTATTGCATGACCCCGGGAACAATCCCTTCTTGGGCTTCACTTTTCCTGCCTGAGATTCCTGGTGAAGACGGGGGGAGGTGGAGAATGCAGGTGGGAGGGAGGGGAAGGAGGGAGAGCCTAGACCAGCGCTTGTTTAGAAACAGGCTCAAGGCTCACAGATTCCACATTTAATTCCAGCTTCTCTTAAAGGACTGTGCTCTTTCCCACTGATGAATAATTTCAGTTCTGCCTGTTCTCCAATATTGTTTCCATTTCCAGTCCAAAAGTGAACTCACAAAAGTTTGGATCTAAAGTAAGAATGAAGAATTAGTAGTGACTTGGGCAGGAGAGGCCTGCAGCTGCTGGCGTGGATGTCATGCTGCCTGTCCCTGCGTGCTTTCATGATTGCAGTGCAGAAGTGAGTCACAGTGGCTAGCAGAGCTGAAACGTGAGTAACTGCTCCAACCCTCTGCCGGAGCAGAGTAAGGCGTGCTCTTTAACCCTTTTTGGCACAGGAGGGACTACCCTTGGGTAGACTGCTCTTTAAGATGGATGAGTTCGGAGCATTGGGAGAAGACTACTGAACTGCAAAAATACTTCTTTGAGAAAGCAGCAAAAGAGCTTTCATTTCATGTATTCAAATACTCCTAGGAGAGGTTACATATGAAATTCTAACATTATAAAGTTGAGAGAACTTTAGACTTAGGCAATTAAATCTTTCCCTTTAAGAGAGCGGAATACTGAGGCCCAGTGTCCAGTGAGGGATTAGCTGCCACTCAAGGTCATGCAGTAAGAGTACAGCAGTGGGGCCTTAAACTTGTGTCTCCTGACAGCAAGTCCATGAAGGGGTAGACATGATGATCCTTTGAGAATAGTGCCCTCTGTATTTGGTATTTCAAGGCAGGACACCAGGTGGTGCCCCACTTCACTGTGGCCTGTGTACACCTGCATTTCCCACACAACTCTATCAAGAATAGCTCCAGAGGAGTTTTCCCACATTTTCCAAGTTCTACTTAAAATTCTCAGAGCTGGAGTCCTTAAGGGAATAGTATTTGCATACAGATCACATCACCAGCTCTGAAGTCTATCTGCATGGATATGGTTCTGTCTCTGACATGTCCTAGCTCAGTGGCTTTGGAGCATGTCAGCTAAGTTATTAAAGTCTCAGTTGCCTCCTCTGTGAAATGGAGGTAAAAAACAATGGAGTTGTTGAGAAATCACAGAAATAATTTATGGAAAGTGCTCAGCACAGTGCTTGGCACATAGTAAGTGCTCAAAAAGGGGCAGCTGCTATCCCAAGGAGCTCTGCTGCCTTCCCAAAGATGGGGAGTTCCTGCCAGAAGCACTCAGAAAATACTGCCTTCAGGTTGATCCCCAGATGCTCACAATCCCCATGATAATCTCAGTCCTAAGCCTTTCTATAAAGACCTCAAAGTCCCACCAGCAATGTAGACTCTATGTGACCTAAATCTGCTTCAGGCCCCTGCCCTGTGATTGCTGATGTCCTGGTGTGAGAACATCTGAATTGCCACAACCTACCTGGTGTTTTCTCTGGCCGTAGAAACAAGGGAGGGTCTGAGGAAGAATAGGTCATTTTATTAGCAACTTCCACAAAAGTTTAAAACGCCATGCCCTACCCCAAATGTCTGTCCTGCTTTCACTTAGTAACCAATAGATTCTGTCATCCAAGAGTTCATCTAAATAAATGATTGCAAAACATTCTTCTATTTTTATGAGTGCTCTATTCAAACATGTGAGAGACCTATATTCCCAGAGGAGGGTACCTGTGAATATTAACAGCAGTGAGGGAGGCTAGGGATAGCAGGCAGAGGAGACAGAGAGTGAGGAGATGGCTTGAAAATTGGGGAATAAGTAAAAGTCTGTGCATTGAATGGTGAGACCCCCTCACCCTTTCCCTGCTTAGTCCTAAGAATGCTGGCAATCAGGTTCACATCCTCCAGGAAGGAGATTAGAGGATCTTAATCTGGAGACTTGAACCACAGTAGGAGAAATAGCCACAGATCATACAGATAATGACATTTGGAAATGCCTCAGTGCAAATGTCCCATCATTGCACAATTGCCCTATAGCAATTGGTCTCAACTGTATCAGACTTAACCCCCCACTGTTTTTTGTTTTTTTTTTTTTTTGCTTTTTACCATCTTTTTTGAGGTATAGTTGATATACAATAGAGTGTGCATATTTGAGGTGTACGATTTGGAAACTTTCAACATATGCACGCCTTTATGAAACCATCACCATCGTCAAGATTAAAATACACGTCCAACCCCCTAAAGTTTCCAGTGTTCCTTGCCATTCCCTGTACCACCCCCATTCCCAGGCAATCGTTGATATATTTCTTTTGTTGCTATAAATTACTTTTGCACATTTTCAAAAAAATTATAGAAATGGAATCATATAGTAATATATTCTTTTTATCTGGCTTCTTTCACGCAGCATAATTGTTTGAGATTTGACTGTTACAGGTACTTCCAACCTTTTTCTTAAGTAAAATATTTTGAAATATCTCCTTTACTATCTGAAATAAAATTCATAGTTAAAATAATCAACCTACACATAATTTAAAAAAAAACAATTACAATGTCCTTACAGAGGAGAAAAAAAGGAAAGTAATTTATATTACAATGTGGTTTTACCTGGTAGGGACCTTGGCAGCACTCCCTGGGACAGAATGCAGTGGTTGGAAGCTTTCATGTCTTTCCAATGAATAAGTTCAAATTTAAGAGAAGTTAGACCACATTTAACTGAATATTTTTGATTCATTTTTTCTTATTTTGTCATAATTCTTATATTTGCCATCTTGAAATAAGGTCTAAGTTGGTATATTCAAAGGCCCTTGAGTAAAAAGGGTAATTGTAGATAAATAACCATGTATTTATCACAAGCAGTATTGTTGCCGGTGATACATTTTTCCAAATAGTGACACCGTTGGTTAAGGTCTAAACAAAACACAGTCCAGTCTTCTTGAAATTTACATGATAGTTGCATTTTTTAAAAACCACCGAATATGTTAAACCCATGTGAAAACATTATTTGTATCTATTTATAAAGCAGAGCGCACATCATGGGTCAAATAATGATAAATAGCTTTTAACCTACATAACTATCCAGCAGGACATTGAAAGTACAGTAGGATACAGATAGGGTCACCAGATGTAGCCAATAAACATACAATATTTGAGACATACTAATACAAAAAAAGTATTTGTTGTTTAGCTGAGTATATCCTGTATTTTATGTGGCAACTGTAGAAGCTTGGCAGTCTTTGGTATATGAGACTGTCCTGCCAGTCAGCTAGCATTCCTGGCCCCCACATACTAAATTCTAATAGCCCCCCAATAACAATGATAATTAAAAATTCTCACAACTTTCCAAAATACCCAGGAGCTGCCTCTGTCAGAACTACTGATTTACAGTGAAGATCTCCAGAAGCAAGCCCTGCACTGCACACTGATCCCCGACAGTTCTTAGCGACTGCATCAAATATTAATGAAAAGATAAGGATTTACAAGCATTTGAAAACGGCTCCACCCCCAATGAAAAACAAAGCCACAATAAATAGATAAGAAAGGGGGACTTTGGGGATGAAAAACAACTTTGGGGGGAAACTATAATATTTGGGGAGATAATAGCAAGAAAAGGATGTTAGAGAAGAAGGAGAAAAAGGAGGAAGAAACACCTTTAAGAGCACTGAGAAATTAAATATATGATAGCAACAGCTAAACAAACATCAATAGGAAGAGCAGAAGATAAATTCCAGGGAGTCTCCCATAAAGCAGAACAAAATAACAAAGAGGTAAACAGTAGGAAAGAATGAGCTGGAAAATTTTAAATCCATTCAGGAAATCCAATGTTCAATCAATAAGAATTCTAGAAAGAGAAAGAAAATATTGAGGGAAGAAACCTAAGAGTTTAAGAAAAATTCTTCAACTGAAAAGAGGTAAGTTTCTAGATTGAAACAGCTCATCAAGTGTCAAAGAATACAACTTAAATCATGATAACATTTCGGAACATCAGGGATGAATTTCTAAAGAAGAAAAACATAGGCACCTGTAGTCCTAGCTACTTGGGAGGCTGAGGCAAGAGAATCGCTTAAGCCCAAGAGTTTGAGGTTGCTGTGAGCTGTGACGCCACAGCACTCTACCGAGGGTGACATAGTGAGACTCTATCTCACAAAAATAAAAGAATTAAGAAGAAAAAAAAAAGATGACATCAAAATAATGGTACAAATGGCCACTTCAAAGCTATAAGATAGGAAGCTAGAAAATGTGGAACATTGCTTTCAGTATTCCAAAGGGGAGAAATTGTTTTCAATCTAAAATTCTATACCCAGCCAAATTATCAGTCAAGTGTGAGGATAAAGCAAATGCAGGCTTGAAAGTTCTCCAAAAACTTTCCTCCCGTGCACTCTTTCTCAAGAAGCTATTTGAGAATGTGATCCAAGAAAATGAGTCAATAAATCAAAAAAGAGTAAGACTGAGGAACCAGGAAATGGGACTAGATAGGCAGGAGTCAGAAGGGATTTCCAGGAGGATGAAAGGAAGTCCCAGAGCCATTCTGTGCAGCAAGAGGATGGAGGCAAGAAAGTTACCTGGTAAGTGATCTGATGGCATTTAACCACATGAATAATCATATGTTAGGAGACTACCCAAAGGAACCAAGTAGTTGATACAAATGGAGGGAAAAAGGCAAATATTAACATAGGAATATTCAAAAGTCTATTAATACAAAGCATAATTACAATACACTCTTGCCTCTGCAAAGAAACAATATTTGCACAATCATAGTAGTATAAATGCTGAAATTGGATTTAATCAAAAGGACAATACAATCAAGCTATATTGGCAGAAAGAGGGGCAGGAAGTGAAGGAGAGGTACAGAAAGTTATATCTCCTTTAATCTGTAAGAAAATCAAAAGATAAAGTGTAAAAAAATTGATGATTCAAACCAATGATACAGACATATCTCGTAGAAAAAACAGATATAAATAGTAAAGTGGGGGAACACCAAAAAGAGTAGATTAGACAGGAGATAGCTGTTTTTCCTTTGAAGCCTTTTGGTATTGTTTGATTTTTACCGCTATACATGTGCTTCTTAGATAAAAGTGAAAATTAATTTCAAGAAATTAATGGCTAGGTGGAAGCGATCTGGAAACTGTTGCAGAGAGAAAGAGCTGCATTCTGACACTGAGTTTAATCATTCATTGATCTGCTCTCTACCCCAAGAAGAGGCAAAGGAGTCCAGCTCCTTTGAAAAGAGAAACCGATGACTCTTCTGATTAAAAAAAGGCCCAGAGTAGAGGAGTTTGGAGAGGAACCCGCTGTGCATACCTGCTGTGGCCATAATCTCTTTCTCTTATTCAGTGTTTTGCCAAGTCCCCAGGAGCAGGAAACTCCTTTTCTCTATTATACAGAGCAACAAAGTGGAGGACTAGTTCCATAAAGAGGACTGATATCTGTCCAGCAGAGAGAAAGCCTGGGCCTCCCAAAAGCTTTAAATTACAACTTTGATTGCACTGATCAGGGCTCCTGAAGTTGCAACTGGGACAGAAGATGCAGGCTGAGTGTTTTAGTCAAACACAAAGACTTGGAGTCAGATTAAACAAAGATTCCCCACTTTTGAGACAGAGAGTGGGAAAAAAAAACTAAGAGACTATCTCTTTAAATCTTGCTCTAAATTGAAGCTTGTCTTGTACGTATGGTAGAGATTAGAAATTATTTCATTGGTGCTCAGTTTTAATGGAGTTTTATTCTGGTAGGAAAAACACAATGGGTTGTGTGGGGTGCGATAGTTTCTTAACCATATTTCGGAAAAACCTGTTGGTTGGCTCACAAGTCTAAAACCTGGCCTCCACCATTCTCAGGATGACAGCTTTACCTGAGCTACAGACCTGGTGCCCAGGAAGAGCAATAGCCTTAAACCTAAACTAAGGCGTGGTGAGAAACAGCATGTCCCTTTTGAGCCTGGGTTTATTTTCAAAGCCAGATCTGATTATTTGTACATGTTAGTTCATCACAAGTTCTGTCTGGGGCAATGTAGACTTGATTCTGCACACCAAAAAATACTACATTTCAGATGCATTCAATACCCACTCCATTAACATCCTTTAAACTCCACATCTAACATCCATCCTTTGATCATGGGGTTGTTTAAAAGTTTGGCCCTGTTGCCCCAACTCTGGACAATTCTGAAGGTCAAATCCTGCTTCCTCACCCTCTCTCTGAGGAGAGAGACCAGCGTGACAGCCAAGTTCTCTCTCTGCCCAATCCTTTTTTCCCTTCCTCCTCCAACCAGATATTGATCTCAAGAATCGCCCCTAACAATTGTCTGCACACTTATCTCAGAAAGGAAAAAAGAATCTTTGAACATTTAGTAGGAGTAACTGAAGATCTACGAACAAGAGATTAAGTCAATCATTTCCAAAGAGATTTTTTACTAAATTTTGGTTTTCCATTATATATTTTAACTAGACTTTAAATACCCTCCTCAAGATGGATTTGATTTGGAAAATAAAGACAAAAAATGGACACTGGACAAATATACAATGTGCAAGTATACCCTCGTCATAGAACAAACCACCCTCAACTCTCAGGGGTGTTCTAGATGATTTTCCATGATCAAGAAGGCCTGAAACCACCAACTCAAACTATAAGCTAACAGCTCCCCAAGATGATCTGTGGCAAAATCCCTTCGTTACTGATGAAGTTCAACGTTCTCTTGCATTCCGCCCATTAGTCAAGAAACAGCCAGTTAGGGCCTATGGTGCATGTTCCCTGGAAGGTCAGGGTGGAAGAAGGTATTGACAGCACAACTTTCCACACCAGCAATTCTTGCAGTGGTTATTGTGGACTTCACAAGGTTGTGCAAATGTGAGAAAGAAAGGTCCTGCCTCACTCCCTCATTCCCTGCCTTCCAACTACTTCTGGTAATAACACTAACAACCAACCTCCCCCACTGCTCAGGGGACAGCCCAGTTGCTGCTGATCCTAGTCCAGTTGACTGAGTGATCACCATACGGTAAGGCCCATGCCTTATTCTATTCAATTCCCTTACAAACCTCAGGAGAACATGGCTATCATTTTCTAGATAAGAGAACAGAGGCTGCAAGGTTAGGTAGCATGCCCAGGACCATGCGGAGCTGGTATGATCTCACATAATCTGAGCAGACATCCTGCTTCTATTTATTTTTGTATAAATAAATTTGAGTTGGGTCTCTGTCAACCAAAAGGTTACAAACAAAAGGATATTTATTGTCCAATACAGAAAATTAATGTTTGGGGCATAACATGAAACCACCAAGCTACAAGAAGGGTAAGAAGCTGGTACTCAGAAGCTTCTGGAGACAAAGGCTCACACATTACAGGATTCATCCCTTGTCTCTGTTTCTCTATATGTGTTGGTTCTTTTTTTCTTCTTCTTTTTGTTTTTTTAAGACAAGGTCTTGCTCTATTGTTCAGGCTGGAATGCAGTGGTATCGTCATAGGTCACTGCAACCTCGAACTCCTACATGCAAGTGATCCTTCTGCCTCAGCCTCCCAAAGTCCTGGGACTACAGGTATAACCCACCATGCTCCCTAATTTTTATTTTTTTTTTAGAAACAGGATCTTGCTATGTTGCTCGGGCTGACCTGAACTCCTGGGCTCAAGTGATCCTCCCTCCTTGGCCTCCCAAAGTGTTGGGATTACAGGCATGAGCCACTGCACCCAGCTTGTCATATTGGTTTCTTGCATTAAGTTGTTAGTGGTATGTTGGTCTAGGGTGAGTATTTCTGCAATTACAAGTGATTTTTAATTTATTTTAATATTTTGTCTATCAAAATAATTTTCCCAGAGAGGGGTGGGGGGAGGGGTCTTGGTGTGTGACACACCTTTTGGGGGCAAGAAACAATTAAAAGAGGGAATTTACCCAACAAATGCAGTCAGTGTAACCTGGTTTCTTGTACCCTCAATGAATCCCCAATGATAAAAAAAATTATTAAAAAAAATCTTTTTTCCATTTTTTTTTTGCAGCAAACATGTATTTCTCATGTACTATTTAAAAATGTAGGAAGAAAATAAATAAAATCGAAACAAACTCCAGAGTGCTAAATGTTCATCACCACTTAACTAATAACAATCCCCCAAAAATACACCAGATAGACACCTGGATGCAAGGAAAGTAGACTAAATGTGACTAAATAATAGACTGAGATGTCCATTTTCTTCTCTTTCTCTTTTCTTATCACCCCAATTTAAGAGCTAGCTTGCTCTGAGAGGAGGTGTGTCATGAGATAAAAGACAAAAATAGTGGCTGGGTGCAGTGGATCACATCTGTAATCCTAGCACTCTGAGAGGCCAAGGTGGGTGGATTGCTTGAGCTCAGGAGTTTGACATCAGCCTGAGCAGAAGCAAGACCCTGTCTCTACTAAAAATAGAAAAACTAGCCAGGTGTTGTGGCGGGCGTCTATAGACTCGGCTACTTGGGAAGCGGAGGCATAAGGATCACTTGAGCCCAGGAGTTTGAGGTTGCTATGGGCTATGACACCATGGCACTGAACCCCAGGATGACAGAGTAAAAATCTGACCCCCAAA
This sequence comes from Arctocebus calabarensis, assembly GCA_963573935.1. NCBI lineage: Eukaryota > Metazoa > Chordata > Mammalia > Primates > Lorisidae > Arctocebus > Arctocebus calabarensis. The sequence continues at coordinate 2,845 of CAUYON010019547.1, read as the reverse complement.
ACAATAAATAAAATAATAATAAAAATAAATAAAAATAAAAATAGCATATAAAATACTTTCCTTCCTAGTTTTTACTCCCAAAAGCTTAAGCACCAGAGGGGAAGAGAAAATGAGGAAGAAAATTATGGACAAAGCATAAACAGAAAAAGATTTCCTCATGTCTCATAAAAGATTCTTCAGGGAGTAGGAGAGAAAGTCTCCAAGCATTGGCAATAAAAATTAAGTTTATTCTTTTCTTTACACTTTATTTTTTTTTCTAGCTTTACACAAATAATCATGTGAAAAAAATTAAAACACCTTTTTGGTGACTCACTGAAGAATGTAAAAGTATACATGGAAAGCACTGACATAAGTAAATATTTTGGCATCAAAAACAGAAGCCTGGAGTGGTGCCTGTGGCTTAATGAGTAGGGAGCCGGCCCCATATACCAAGGGTGGCAGGTTCAAACCCGGCCCCGGCCAAACTGCAACAAAAAATGGCCAGGCGTTGTGGCGGGTGCCTGCGGTCCCAGTTACTCAGGAGGCTGAGGCAAGAGAATCGCCTAAGCCCAAGAGTTGGAGGTTGCTATGAGCTGTGACACCACAGACTCTACCAAAGGGGGCAAAGTGAGACTCTGTTTCTAAAAAAAAAAACTGAAGCCTAGCTCAGCACCTGTAGCTCAGTAAGTAGGGCACCAGCCACATACACCGAAGCTGGTGGGTTCAAGCCCAGCCCGGACCTGCTAAACAGCAATGACAACTACAACCAAAAAATAGCCAGGCATTGTGGCAGGCTCCTGTAGTGCCAGCTACTGGGAGGCTGAGGCAAGAGAATTGCTTAAGCCCAAGAGTGGAAGAAGCCCAAGTGCCCATCAACTCACGAATGGATTAATAAATTGTGGTACATGTATGCCACGGACTACTATGCAGCCTTAAAGGAAGATGGAGACTTTACCTCTTTCATGTTTATATGGATTGGGCTGGAACATATTCTTCTTAGCAAAGTATCTCAAGAATGGAAGAAAAAGTATCCAATGTACTCAGCCCTAATATGAAGCTAATTTATAGCTTTCATATGAGGGCTAAAACCCAATTATAGCACAGGAATACAGGGAAAAGGGAAAGGGAGGGGAGGGGAGGAGGGAGGATGGGTAGAGGGAGGGCAATTAGTGGGAACACAACTATGGTGCATCTTAGCAGGGTACTGGTGAAACTTATTAAAGGTAGAGTATCAATGTCTTTATATAGTGATTAAGAAAATGCCATGAAGGCTCTCTGTAACAGTACGATCAAAATATTTCTGAATGTATATGAATCGTGCCTTTTTTGCACCAATGTACATAATTATGATTCAATAAAATTATTTAAAAAATCAATAAATCATCATATGCTTGTGCAAAAAAAAAAAAGAATTCTTACCACCAGACCTATGACTGTACTATAAATTGATAGTGAGCAAAACAGTATGGTAGTGGCATAAAAACAGAAAGGTAGATGTTTGGAACAGAATAGAGAACCAAGAGATGAACCCAGCTACTTACCGCTATTTGATCTTCAACAAGCCAATTAAAAACATTCATTAGGGAAAAGATTCCCTATTTAACAAATGGTGCTGGGAGAACTGGCTGGTGACCTGTAGAAGACTGAAATTGAACCCACAGCTTTCAACACTAAGGAAGATAGACTCACACTGGGTTACAGACTTAAACTTAAGACATTAAACTATAAAAATAATAGAAGAAAGTTCAGGGAAAACTCTTGAAAGAATTGCCCTGGGTGAATAGTTTATGAGGAGGACCCCAAGAGGCAATTGAAGCAGTATTAAAAATACACTAATGCAACCTGATAAAACTAAAAGAACACAGTAAGTAGAGCAAGCAGATGGCCCTCAATATGGGAGAAAATATTTGCAGGTTATGCCTCCAACAAAGTTTTAATAACCAGAATCCACAGAGAACTCAAACGTATTAGCAAGAAAAGAACTCGTGATCCCATCTCAGGGTAGGCAAAGGATTTGAAGAGAAACTTCTCTAAGGAAGACAGGGGCACGGCCTTCAGACACATGAAAAAATGCTCACTAACCTTAATCATCAGAGAAATGCAAATCAAAACTACCTTGAGATATCATCTAACTCCAGTAAGATTTGCCCACATAATGAAATCCCTAAACCAGAGATGCTGTGGTGGATGTGGAGAAAAGGGAACACTTCTACGTTGTTGGTGGGAATGCAAAGTAATAGGTTCCTTTTCAAAAGACGTTTGGAGAATACTCAGAGATCTAAAAATAGACATGACATTCGATCCTATAATTCTTTTACTAGGCATATACCCAGAAGTCCAAAAATCACATTATAACTAAGGTATCTGTACCAGAAAGTTTATTGCAGTCCAATTCATAATTGTTAAGACATGGAAGAAGCCCAAGTGCCCATCAATCCACGAATGTATTAATAAATTATGATACATGTATACCACAGAATATTATCTTAAGATGGAGACTTTATCTCTTTCATGTTTACGTGGATGGATCTGCAACACATTCTTCTTAGCAAAGTATCTCAAGAATGGAAGAAAAAGTATCCAATGTACTCAGCCCTACTATGAAGATAATTTATAGCAGTCGTATAAAGGGTATAACCCAACTATAACACAAGAATATGGGGAAAAGGGCGAGGGTAGGGAGGGGAAAGGGGAGGGAGGGGAATTGGTGGGGCTACACCTACGGTGCATCTTAGAAGGATACAGGTGAACCTTACTAAATGCAGAATACAAATGTCTTTGTATAATAACTGAGAAAATGCCAGGAAGACTATGTTAATCAGTTTGATGAAAATAGTTAAGATTGCATATGAAACCAGCACATTGT
>CAUYON010019546.1:0-13913 GCA_963573935.1 Arctocebus calabarensis | reverse complement strand
TTATAGGCATCCATCAAAACACCTGGCTAATTTTTGTCTATTTTGAAGTACAGATATAGTCTTGCTCTTGTTCAAGTTGGTCTAGAACTCTTGAGTTCAAGCAATCCAATTATCCAATGTACTCAGCACTACTATGAAGCTAATTTATAGCTGTTGTATGAAGGGTATAACCCAACTATAACACAAGAATATGGGGAATTGGGCAAGGGAGGGGAGGGGAGGGGGGAGGTTGGGGTGGAGGGAGGGTAATTGTTGGGGCCACACCTACGGTGCATCTTAGAAGGGTACAGGTGAACCTTACTAAATGCAGAATACAAATGTCTTCATACAATAACTAAGAAAATGCCAGGAAGGCTATGTTAATCAGTTTGATGAAAATAGTTAAGATTGTATATGAAACCAGCACGTTGTACCCCTTGATTGCACTATTGTACACAGCTATGATTTAATAATAAAGACAATAAAAAAAATAGTGATCCCGTTATTGAATACCTACTATGTGCCAGATACTTTCGCTTCACTAGATTCTTTACACAAATCATCTCGTGGATCTTCTTAACAACCTTGTAAAAAAGGTGTTATTATTTCCATGTTAATGATCTGACATTCAAAAGACGTATGTAAGTAACGTAGCATAAGGGAGTTGCATTCAAAGCCAAGGCTCGCTGCTTTTTTCTCTGTGCCATGCTAATACTTTCTTTTTTTTTTTGCAGTTTTTTGGCTGGGGCTGAGCCTGAACCCACCACCTCCAGCATATAGGGCCAGCGCCCTACCCCTTTGAGCCACAGGCGCTGCTCTTTTTTTTTTTTTTTTTTTTTGTAGAAACAGAGTCTCACTTTATTGTCCTTGGTAGAGTGCCATGGCGTCACACAGCTCACAGCAACCTCCAACTTCTGGGCTTAGGCTATTCTCTTGCTTCAGCCTCCTGAGTAGCTGGGACTACAGGTGCCCACCACACAATGTCTGGCTATTATTTTGTCTGCAGTTCGGCCAGGGCCGGGTTTGAACCCACTACCCTTGGTATATGGGGCCGGCACCCTACTCGCTGAGTCACAGGCGCGGCCCCCCTTTTTTTCTTTGAGACAAGGTCTCACCATATCACCCTGAGTAGAGTGCTGTGGTTTCATAGCTCACAGCAACCTCAAACTCTTGGCCTCAAGTGATCCTCTTGCCTCAGCCTCCTACACCCAGCTGTTTTTCTGTTTTTAGTGGAGACAGTGGGGTCTCACGCTTGCTCCAGCTGGTCTCAAACTCCTGAGCCTCAAGCATCTACTCTCATCATCCCAGAGCACTAGGATTATACACGTCAGTCACTGCACTAGGCCATGCTATTGTTTATTTTATTGGTTAAAAGAAACAAAGATGAAGATCAAAATTTGAATGTAAGTTTAAAAAAAACAGTTATTTGATGTTATTAAAAAATTTCTCTGTAGCAAATGTGGTTCTAGGTCTTAGCTGGCTCCCAGCTCATCATCGTCCTGTGAAAGCCTTCATATACTTGAATTTGGATGGTCTCCTTCTCACTGACTGCCCTATCCCTCTCCTCACCAAGCTGTGTCTACCACAGATTAAACATTTCTAATACTGTAGGCACTTGTACTGTTTCATATAAAACAGGATTTTTTGGAATTATTTTTACTTATATTTTGCCCTTCTATCTATATTGTAAAATTGTAATATTTTATCTCCCTTTTAAAATGTGGTCTCTTAATCAACACATAGAATTCAAACACTACATGCAAAACGACTCGAAATAAAAGAATATACCAATTTCATAATGAAAGTTATTTACCTTTAGAAACTGACGTATCAAGTTGACAATATAAATGAATAAGGAACGTGAATATGACTAATGGGTTAATGAGCTTCATACAACTAATAGGTTGTTTTGTCTCTAAAAAGTAAATAAATAGCACATAATTTTAAAAACATGAACTATTAACAAAAAAGCGATGTTATAATAAGTCAAAAGTAAAAATTTCAATATACTTTCCAAAACAGAAATTATGTGGATTAAATAATAGGCTATTAAGAGTTAAAGAAGAGTCAAACATAAGGCCTTGAGAGATTGTAACAAGCACACACTTCTAAATAAAGTCTTGTAAGGAGATCTGTATAGGCATATAAAAAAACATGTATAAATGAAGGTGCTAACGATTTAGCAAAGTAAGATATTAAGAGCACAAATCAAACCTTGGAGAGTGAGGCCACCATGACATCAAGAAAAACATGTATCATATTAGGAGCAAACCTAGAGAAGAGAAAAAAAATAAAACAAATGAAGTAAGAATACAGTTTAAGAAGGTGGGAGAGCGACAAAGGAAAATCAAATTGGGGACTCATTAATATAGATAAAAATGTAAATTAATTATGCTACACAAAATGGAATGCCCCAAGAGAATGTGAGACTCCACCTGCCAGTGACAAGGAGCAAAACACCTCTTCCGGGGGCTGAATTTGCTGCTGCCATAGGTCACATTGTTGTGAGATTTTACAATATTGCTGTCATATAGATTGTACACAGAGACAAGCACCATGACCCTTCAACTGGTATTTCTTGTCATATTTTAACACTAACGTATGGGGAAGGCTTAGCAAACAAGTATTCTGTCTGTTAATGACTTTTACACCCCAGGGACTTCAGTTGTTAAAGACCTTTGTTCACTAGCAGCCATGAAAATTAGTATTCAGAAAGAATTTTGGAAAGCAATTATTCTTAAATTTAATAATTATATATTGAGGAATGACTTAAAAAATATTGTCCCAAAGATGTCTCGACAAAATACGGTGGTGATATTAAAGACTTTTCTGTATCTATTTTCTTTCTCAAAGGTCCTTTCTTGAAGCTCTTTTTTTTTTCCTATAGAGACATTTCCCTTTAACTTGAAAGTCATATTGTGTCTCATCTAGAGGACTTGCATATGAGGGTCCTCATTTATCAGAAAGCACATATTTAAACCATTTGTGCTGTTTCAGTTTTCCTTGTGAAGCAGAAGTGTTCATCATGCTAGTTAAGGTTTATATTACCCTGTAGCAAAGCAATTTATCATATCCCTACATCAGCAACTTTTTGATTATTAAAATTTGCTTGCAGAGGTACAGTAGTAGCATACTGATGGAGATCTAATGAATTTTCTTTATTAGTTGACCTGAAGTGCAGGGGAAACATATATTAAGACATATGATTTGGAAATAGTGATAAAGGATGCAGAACCAGATTAATTAAGCTAGTACCTGGAAATGCCTTAGTAGAATTTTACACTCTGCATGTATGATGTGAACAACCCTCAGGAAACACTGGCATTCATGAATCATTTTTCTTTCTCCTTTAGAAATGATTTTTATTTCTCAAATTTGGTCTGTTGTAAAATGGTAATTTTGTGAAGCTCCAGCATCATTTGGTTCAATGTTGAATAGTAATTATCATTAAGGGGATGTGTAATTGGCTGAAGTTACTAATGACCACTCTCTTCTAAGTTGTGGAATTGTATTGCCATGAATACTTATTAAGCATTCCTCTGTCTGCAACTGTGCTGGTTTCTTTCAGGGATGCCGAAGTTTATACATTGCTTCTGGGTTCAAGAAGTTTTCCATCTAATTGGAGAAGGAAGATTTTGCCCATATAAAACTAGCAGATGACCACATAAAGTTTTTAAACTGCAAAATGTGATCTAATAGAAAGTCAAGGAAAGGATGAGAATGGGATGTAAGATTCCCTCTGTCTGCAGGGATTCCTGGCCAACAACCTGAAGGAAGAAGCAGTTTCAGTAGGGGGCTGTGAGCAGCGTAAATGGCCTGAGGGCAGGGAGAGGTGGGACCTCTCATAACTGAAAACCATCCGCGTTTACCTAAAGGATATAGCTATCTGCTATTCTGCTTTACTCAATCTATTGCCTTTTGAGAGAGATGGTCAGTGTTGTCATACTTTGCGATTTTTGTCAAAACACCTGAATATCCTGATTTTTATGTGTAAGTTTTCAATATTCAACTAAAGCTTTTAAAAAAAAATTCTGGGCAGTCAGTACACAGTAAGTCTATAAGCATTAAACAGTGGGAAATTTATTATTGACATGATGATGACTATAGATACACATGATTCAGGTTTTTTTTTTTTTTTTTGAGACAGACTCTGACTACGTCACCCTCAGTAGAGTGCTGTGGCTTCATAGCTCACAGCAAACCTCAAACTCTTGGGTGTAAGCAAATCTCTTGCCTTAGCCTCCCAAGTAGCTGGGCCTACAGGTGCCCACCACGATGCTTGGCTATTTTTTTTTTGTTATTATAGTTGTCATTGTTCTTTAGCAGGCCCAGTCTGAATTCAAACCCACCAGCCCCAGTTTATGTGGCTGGCACCCCAATCAGTGAGCTATGGGTGCTGAGCCAGGATTCAGGCTCTTGAGGTTGACAACAAGTTGATTTGAAGCCTCAAACATGCTTAGGTATCACTTATCCTAAGAGGATCAGAACCTGTATATAGTAGTGGGAAAGGGCTATAAGTGTATGTATAAAGTTAGCCTGTGATTTAAGACAGCTTAAACTTTTTTGTTTTTCTTACACTATATTTCACCTCCTTGGTGACTATATATTAGATGGTTGTACAAATGATCATACCTTTCCATATCAACAATAATATCTTATTGACTCCTGCATAGTAGATTCGTCTGGAAAGTTTGAAAATTTTCTAATGACCAGGATATACCCCTATCAAAAATATCAGAAACTTTGAAGTTGGAGCCCAGCCATCAATATTATTAAAACCTTTCCAGATTCTTCCAACAGGCAGCCAAGGGTAAGAACAGGTGATTCAGTGGTGCTACTCAACTTTGCTACACATTAAAATCCCCTGGAGAGCTTTAAACATGTGGATGCCCAGGTCACACCCTGTACCACTTCTCTTTTGCTATGTTACATCCCACCCCATGACAGAGTGTCTTGAAATAATAACTATTTTACTTGCACTTTGAGCTGGGCTTAGCCAGGTGGTTCTTCTGCTGTTCTCACCTGGGGTCATCATCTAGTCATCTAAGTAAATGACTTAATGTGGCCTCACTCATGTACCTAGTGGTTGACAGATTATCAAACAAGAGCATCTCATTTCTCCTTCACATATCTTCTCTGATATCCTGATTTAGATTTATTATCCTAACAATATGATTCAAGTTTCCAAATACGGTCAAAAAAATCAAACCCCTCTTAAGTCTTTTCAAGTCTCTGCATCCATCATGTTTGCTAATATATTAAACAAAACAGTTCATGTGATGATGCCTAGATTTTAGTGGTAGAGAAATAAACTATCTCTGGATGGATGGAGTCCCAAAAGATCCTGCATAAGAGGTAATGCAGCCTTCTTTGAGAGCCTCCCATTATAATTAAATTTGTGTTTCAGAGGTGAAACATAGAGAATATTTCTAAAAACATTTTGTGTGACACTACCATATGGCCAAATTGAGGGCCAGTAATTTTGACCAACGAGCATCAGAATCACCTGGAAATCTTGCTAAGCTGTAGATTCGTGAGATCAGTGTCCTGGAGACACTGATTCAGTTCCTGCGGAGTGGGGGCCTGACCCTTTGCTATTCGAACACCCTCCTAAGTAATGCCAGTACTCCACCCACATTTTGATTAACCTTAAGTTAAGCCTGCTGCAAAATTAGTTATGTATGTATAAAGTCGTTTCTTTTCATTTGGCTTAATTGCTGGTCCGAGTTTGTGAGGCTTACTGCAAGTTGGAAGAGTTAAACTTCCCATAGCAGACACAGGATCCAATCTTGCTCTGTGGTCATGGAATGGAGAAGTCCCACGGAGAAACATTAGCTCACAACTGAGCGTCGTGAGACACTTGACTCCATCCTTACTAAAACCTCCTTGTTTCTTATAACTCACCGTGTAAGCCCCCTCTCCCTTTTTCTACCTCTTGGAGCCCTTCATTGAGGCTGACTTCTTGACACACCTGATTTTTATCTCTGGTCTCAGACTGGGAATTGAGATGTCTCCTCAGATTCCAGAACATTTATTTAAAGAACTAAGCCTTCTCAGTTACTCTTGGAAATTCTCATGCTTTCTGACACTACACACGCAGCCTACCAACTTCATATTGCATTCACCTCCTGGTTTTCTTCCTGCCAGGGGTTCTTAGAGTAGGGTTCCCAAACCAGCAACATCATCCTCACCCAGGAACTTTTTTGTTAGGATTGCAAATTTGGGAGCACAGCCCCACAGCTAGAAAATCAGAAACTCTGGATGTGGGGCCCAGTAATCTGTATTTAGACCACCCTTTCAGATGACATTCGTTTTGTTCTTAAATTTTATAAACACTGACACAGGATACAGCCATGATAGACACTGGCAAGACGTCTACATGCAGACAGACAGATTAGTAGGTTTATTTCTTCCCCTGGTTCTTTCTTGCTCTGAGCTGAATTTTCTGCCAGCATTTACATGCCTTGGCAACTTACAGCCCTTGTCAGGCAACCACGGCTCCACACTTTCAATTCACTCTGGTTTCCAAAACTATTATTTCTTCTTCTTTCCCCTTCAAGCTGAAGAGTGTAGGAGCTCCCTGCTGTGCCTGGGCCACAGGTCTCCACATCAGGTCTTGTTTTGCTTAACCTGTCGTCTACACATCAGTACATATTTCCTTTCTGAGAGTCTTCCAAAGCACTGATTGCATTGTTTCCTTCTGGCGCCCTCGGAGATTGCTGCCTGGAGGTTTCTACTTCCTAGCCTTCCTGATGGCTCTTATCCAAGACGTAGCCCAGATCATGATAATAATGGAGCTGAAATAAATATTATTTACTTAAAGGTTAGGCTCCATACAAGGGGAGGCATGCGAGCATAGGAAGCATTGCAGGTCCTGGTATTGGGCAGACAGAATGCTCCCCAGAGTCCCTAAAATCTCATTTCAGAGGCAGATTCTTGCCTCGTACACACACACACAGTTATATAGGTGTATTTGTGTGTGCCTGGTGTGTGTGGTGTATAGAGGTGCACATGCAAAACAGCAGGGCAGGGAAAGAAAGAAAGAAAGAAAAAACAAAGAGAGCATCAAGGTTTTCTGACAAAATGAGAAATGGAGCCCTGTAAATCTCCTGGAAGCTGCTTTGGTCGTCAGAATACATTTGTCAGAAAACCAGTAGAATCAGGTTTGAAGAGCTTTTCTGTTTGGGGAGGAAAAAAGAAGAAAAAAGTGAGCTTTAGCAAGAATGTGAACTAGATCATAAACCCAACTGGGTCCGCACGGGTGCAGATGGTTTGCTTCCAACTCCAGGGATCCTGCCTGCTCAGTAATCTTGTGTTTTTGTTTGTTTGGTTTCAATCTTTTCTGTATGAATGCCCTCAGGGCTGTTGATAGGCAATAATAAATACTTATGCAGCATGCCATTCTCCCCTAAGGCTGTCCACCAGTGGCAAAAAGTGAACTTGGCACCACCTGTAAAAAATAGTCTGAAACATACCCTGTTTAATTGTGACCTTGACTTAGCTTAGGATCAAGGTACAGAAAGATGTAGGTACACAAAGGTGGTCTTCTGAAGTTTTTATAATGAAAATAGACTCAATTTTTTCCCTGTAAGCACCACCAATGATACTTATGACGACAAAGTTCTTTACTCCTAAGAATATTAAACAAAGTTGTGACAATCATGATTCCCATTTCTTTGGTGAGGAATCTGAGAGCAGACAAAGAAAGTCCTAGAAGGAAACATATAGCAGAAAATTCAGAGGAAAGGAAATTGTTACCACTGCAGGTAAAGGAATCACCTTTTATAGCCTTGCATATGTTTTCCTGAACCATCTACATATTTTTGTTTTGTTTTGTTTTTAATTTACCTGGGTCTTTATTTTAACTTTAATTTGCAAATATTTATTATAACAACGTATTGTAACAATTGTAATGAAAAAACCATACACAACTTATTACTATAACTATTGTTAAGCTCAGTAATCTTAAGTACATTCACCACATTAAATAATCAATATCCAGAGCTATTTCATTTTACAAAACTGAAATTCTATGCCCATTAAACAACATTATCACAATCTCCCTCTGCCCTTTGTATTTTTAAAGCACATATTTAATATCTCCTTTTTAAAAATTCATATTTTATGTTCCTGAGTTGTTTAACTTTATCACTTATTACAAATAACCCACTGGAATTCATTTGTGGATTTTTGATTAGTATTTCTCTCTATTAAGATACATTGACTTTACACATATCTTTTAAACTTTAACTTTGTGAGACACCAGGTCTGTAGTCATGAGCAAAGCAGATGCATTTTCTCTCATGATGGAGCAAAATGTGTGATGATGCAGTGTTGGTAACAACATTGGAAATAATGATGATGATTACAGTGCGTGACATAACAACATAAGGAATAATGTGGTATAACAATACTGTACTTGCCAGAGTTTTCAAGGGATGTAAGGAAATTGTGCCTCTTAAATCCACCCCTGAAATGTATAACTGAGCATATCAAGGACAGACTTTGCCCACCCATTTTAATAGCAGTATTTTAATCTGCTCTAGAGACCTGGCCCCACATAACCTATCCCATATCTCACAATTCAAGGCAAAATGGGCTGCCTTTGGCAGTGGCACTTTGTAAATCTATAGACTTGAACTTCTGTCTGGAGCCAGAGGGAGCTGAGTTATAAGCAGACATCCCGGCTGCCCTAGTCTCTAAGGGAGTCCAAGAATATCAATACAATTCCCAAATTACTCACCCTGTTTGGTGCCAAGGACTTGCAGTGCTTCTCATATCACCATGGATAGTCATTACTTGCTTCTCCAGTCCACATCTCAACCATTTATTAAAATAACAACAACAACAACAACAACAACAAAACCCTGGCCTTTGCGATGCTTAAGAGCATAGATACTAGAGTGACCCTTCCAGATTCTCATTCCGGCTCTCACACGGAGTAGCTGTGTGACTTTATACAAGTTAATCAATCTTGGTGTCCTGATCTAGACTATTAACTAAGCTAAGCTAGTAAAGGTCTTAGAATATGTAAAGGTCTTAGAATAATTTGGATATACAACAAAAGTTCAGGAAACAATGCATACAGTAAGTGTTTGCTAGTGACGGATCAGTGATCAGGTGAACACATTCCCAACTTGCAGCCAGTGCCTGGCTGTGATTCACCATATTCCCTAATTCTAGTTCATGTTCATCCACACTCTCTTCTGACGCCTAAGGTTACATAGATTTTCATTCCACCTGGACAAAATTGCACTGAGTAGAAAGAATAAGCTCTTAATGAGTAAAACCACTCAAGATCAAAGGGTTCTAGCAGATGCCACTAGATCATTGTCATAGGGAGGCTTTGGAGGAACACCTGATGGAAGAATGCCTTTGCATCTAATTTTGTTTCTAGTTCCTGGATCCCAGATACCTCATGAAGTACCTAACTTACTCTCTGTATCTATATTTGGTACATAATCACTGTCACTAGACACTTTCTTCTGAGCTCAGGAATATCATTCATGATCCTTATCTACAGAGAAAATCGTCAAGATTTCTTCCAATGAAAGTTCTTCCAAATTTAGTAAGTCTATATATAGCAAAAGGCTGTCACAGCAGCATGACTTTCATGTGTACATATTAATAGCATTATAGTCTTCAGATCTAAATTTGAAAGTCGCATCCTCTAGCAAGTTCTGCAATCCTTTGGCCTTGGTTAAGTCTGATCATTATATTAATAGTCTCTCATAGGTAACACCCTATGACTCTTAGGTTACACTGAGAACTTTTGCATTTATTGCTCCCCATTAAACACTAAGCTTCATGAAGTTATATTTGCCTGTTTTGATCTCTTCCTATGTTGAGGACAATTTTTTTTTTATTTTATATTTTATTATTTGTGGAGGAGAGGCTTCATTATGTTGTTCAGGCTGGTCTTGAACTCCTGGCCTCAAGCCCTCCTCACACCTTCGCCTCCAAAGGCACTGAGATTATAGAATTCACCCATCATGCCTGGTCAGAAAATTCTTACCTCGGTTATATTTCCCAGTGTCTCAAATATACTTTAAGTTTCATTAATTGTCATTATTTTCAGGTTTCTTTCAATTATATTTTCTTTTCATTTTTATGACTGAAATGCTATAATGTTCATGACTCTTATCTCTAGATTCATTATGTAAGTGAGACCAGATTGTGATTAATTTTATGAGGAAATAAATAGAAAATGAATTCAGGAAAATCTTATAGAATGTTACATGTAAAAGCTCCAGTGGCTTTAGCTATTCAAATGTAATTTCAGTTAAACATCTTATTCTCCATTGCAGGAATCTTACTTTGGCAGAATCCAAACAGAATGAGCATAAATCCTAATAAAATATGTTCATGGGGACTCATTAGTCCAACTCCCTTGTCTCACTTAAATTTATGGTATCTGTTAAATCCTATTAACTTCTTTACAGGTTTAAAGGTATCCATGGACTCCTATCTTAAACTATATACTTTTGTTGTGTACCACCCACAAAAATTCTTCAAGGTTTATGTTCTGGATTTAAACATAAACATTTTACAAGGTAATAATTTCTCTAAAGACATGGCTTTTTAAATAGTTTATCTTCCTCTTATAAGAGCTTTCCAGAAAATTAAAAACAAGAGAATGATTGTTATTGTTACCCTTGGTGAGTAAACCATGTAATTATTCTCTTTTGCTTATTGCAAATAAAATGTGAGCAACAATAACAAGAGAAATTAATATTTACCAAGCATTGACTGTCTAAAATATAGTTGAGCTTAATTTTTTATGTATAAATTTATAATAATTCTGTAAGGTATACATTATTATTCCTATGTATAAATGAAGAAATTGACCTGCATACAAATAGAATCCATCCCACATGAATTAATTGGTAAATGAGTAAGAATTCATTCAAAATCAGTTCTTTCCAGGTTCAGGGCCCATGCACTTTCAATAAGTGCTTAAATGTGGGAAAATTACTTCAAGTGAAAAAAAGGAAAACTTCTTCAGTTCCTTGTAAGAATTCATGAATTGCAGAAACATGGTGACTTGATAATGATGAGGCAAGGACATATGCTGAGCACTGAAGTGGGGCTCCGGATCAGGTTATGGCATCTACGATGTCGTTTCATACGATGGAAGAAGTCTTTCATGCTGTCTTTATGCAGCACACGATATAATCCCACAACTTAATCATTCTTTCCATATCTATTCTGAACTTAGAAGTATAAGAACATAAACAAACACAGCTTGTATGGGGGAAAAAAACAATCTTTTTCTCCCCCACAAACCCTTCCCAGCTTTTAAATTTGAAATGTTAAAATGATTAACAGGTGAAGCAAATGAAAATTCTTACTTACAAGAAAGGTACCTGGGAAAAGAAGTGTATTAGATATCTCTGTAAAAAAATTGCTCATTTTGCAAAGTGAACAAGAAAATTAGAATTAGATTAATCAATGTTGAGTAAAAAACATTTAATAATATAGTTAATATTAAAAGTCTCAATAGTTAGGAGTCTGTTCGCCTGCAAGAAGCAGAGACATCCACCACAAATTGCTTAAAGAAGTTGTCCTAGAACTTAGCATTACCGAGGCTGGAATGTAGTAGTGTCATTATAGCTCACAACAACCTCAGACTCCAGAGCTCAAGCAATCCTCCTGCCTCAGCCTCCCATGTAGCTGGGACTATAGGCACACACCACCACACCTGGATAAATTTTCTATTTTATTTAGAGATGGGGGTCTGGCTATTGCTCAGGCTGGTCTTGAACTCCTGGCCTCAAGTGATCCTCCTCTCCCATCCTCCTAGAGTGCTAGGATTACAAGCATGAGCCACTGTGCCTAGTCTTTTGGTATTATTTTTTTTTTACTATATCTTTTTAAGTCTACAAATCAAAGTAGGAATTGATGTTGGTGCAATAAATTTAACTGTAAGCTACTTTGAAGATCATATTTCTTATAGTGTCAAAATTATCAAAACATAACTCAGGAACCAGAAAATAGCAAAAGCCTCTGAACAACTGAATGAGTTGTAATCAAGTCCATGCTGTCAAATGTATCGAAAATCTCTCAGATCTTCATCTTGAGTTTTATTTAGTTCCTTTAAATTCACATTTTTTTTAATAATTTTATTGAATCATAATTATGTACATTGGTGCAATCACAGATCTTCATCTTGAGTTTTATTTAGTTCCATTAAATTCACATTCTTAAGAGGATTTGTGATTAATTCATTCTACAGCTTGAAAGCTACATTTGCTTCAGTTTTTCCCCAAAGGGCAATCTCAACATTTTAGCATTTCATAAAATTTCCTTCATCACCTGGCCACGACTTTCCCCTTTGGCCTCTCTCCGGAGCCCTTTTCCTCTCTTCTTTACAGGAACTCACATTCTCTGAGCACAATACCCTTCTTTCTGTCTCCCTGATTTATCTGCCTGCAATGTCCTTCCCAACTCATCTTTCAAGGTCTACATCAGATCGTACAATCTCTGACGCCTACAGAGACCAGAAAATCATGTAAATGAGGGAGTGCTCTGGTGGTTGCATATTTAAAACACATGGAAATAACCTTTGCAACAAGAGAGATGTTCCATCCTGATGTTCTTAATATTTTCTCCATTCTTGGACAGTCCTTTGTCATTTCATTTTGATAGAGACATACTGCTCATCACTGTAACAAGGCCCATCACTATAATGTGGGACATGGCTATAGTACCGCCACATCTTCTATTTCCTTCTTAAAAATTTTTTCAACAGTAATTACACATCCAGATTTTAATGGGAAGTGTCCCATTTCAAAATCTTGGCACATGTATGCATAGATTTATTCATTGCATTATTTTCATGGAGGAAGGGAAGACACCACATGCCATGTTAAATGTATCTGCGGTATGAAGCCTGCCTGCCGACTGTGAGTTTGCAAGCCTACATCAAAATATTGTCGTCTTTGGATTCTTTCCTAAAAGCCCAAGTTGGTTAGTCACTTCTTCAGCTGTTCTGTAGAAGCAGCAAGGCTGACCTCCGAGATAAGATTTTGTGTGCTATTTTGTGAGTTATGTGTGAGTCCTTATCTACACTGGGAGAGTCGAGAGTCTATAGCTTTTGACTGCGTTCCCGTAACACAATCTTTCCCAGAGTTGACACCTTGTGAATACTCATTACATTAATACATCTCGAATGAATAAATGGATCTAAGGAAATGTAGCTGATGTTGAGTGGACATGATCTAATTAGAGAACAAATAGGCTTTGAGTTTGTAAAAAAATACAGGAAGAAGAAATTTCCTGGTTGGACTCCTTAGACAGGAGTCCAGAATACTGCCCCAAGTTCTTCATGTCACAAGTGTGTGTGAAAGGCCTAAAATGAATCAAGCAGTCTTGAAGACACTGGGGATTAAAAAAAAATAGACAAAACATTCTTAGTGGGAGTGGATAAATAAGAAAAATAACAAGAAAAGCAAGTCATATTTTCAGTCTTTATAATGTGCGATTTAGAGAACAATAAAATAGGTATTGAGAATGTGGAGCGGGGGACATGTGTGAATTTAAACAAGCTGGTTGTGTTAAGCCTCTGTGAGCAGGAGATGTTTTAGCAAAATACTGGAAGAATGGGCTGGGTGAGCCAACCAAGTGGATATCCAGGCAGATAGAAAAGCAAGTTCAGGCTGAGTTCTGGGCCTCATGCCTATACTCCTAGCACTCTGGGAAGCCAAGGCCGGTGGATTGCCTGAGCTCATGAGTTTGAATTCAAAACCATCCTGAGACCAAGTCTCTAAAAATAACCTGGAG
The DNA here is from genome assembly GCA_963573935.1 of Arctocebus calabarensis. Lineage (NCBI taxonomy): Eukaryota > Metazoa > Chordata > Mammalia > Primates > Lorisidae > Arctocebus > Arctocebus calabarensis. The sequence continues at coordinate 152 of CAUYON010019546.1, read as the reverse complement.
TTGTGGCAAGTGTCTGTAGTCCCAGCTGACTGCAGGGAGGCTGAGGCAAGAGAATCGCTTCAGCCCAAGAGTTTGAGGTTGCTGTGAGATATAAGGCCACAGCACTCTACCCAGGGTGACAAAATGAGACTCTGTCTCAGAAAAGACAAAAA